>CM076580.1:489341814-489479878 GCA_034641835.2 Pinus albicaulis | reverse complement strand
CGCTTGGGGAGCGGGTCATGAGGGAGACATGCGTCACTTTTTCCTCAGGGCATGTCGAGATCATGCATGAGCAGAGGGTACTAGGTACAGCAGAGGTAGCATCCCAATATGTGTCTGGACTCCAGACAAGGTATCGACACATTATCGAGAGGGTGGATGGCATATTCAATGCAGATGAGGTGGCGGAGGTAGAACAGGAGGGCATTCCTTCTGTATGCCAGGGTGAGGACTCTTCTTTATATGAGTCCATAGGATCAGTTGAGGACGCTTCTGGGGAGCGAGAGCAGTCATGTAGAGATGATGACAGTAGACCGGAGCTGCATTCCAGTGTCCAGGGTGAGCAGTCAGGGGACTCTACGGGAGATACTCTGGGCGATGAGTCACTTGTGATGATTTAGCCAGAGCAGCATATGATGGAGCCTGAGTCAGCAGAGGAGGATACTTTGCACATCATGCATGATAGTCCTTTGGGGGAGAGCTAGATGGAGGCTCACATCGAGTCCATGATGGGTATGCGGCTAACCTTGGGGTCAGCCATTGAGGAGGAGCAGTTAGATGCACTGACATTGTGTACGGTGACAACAGTTGTAGATCCATATCCTCTAGAGATGTTGGAGGTTGATGGGATATTTCTGCAGGGGGCTAGGGACGGCAGGAGCTTCAAATTCCCGATGAGAGGGATGAGTTGTGGGAGATGGTGGAACATCCATCTTTGGGCCGACACATTGATGAGGTACAGATAGATGTACGTACAGTTGGCCGAGATCTAGTACTTTCAATGAGTAGTACTCTCTAGGAGTACATCAATGGGGCTTGCAACACATCTTGCCCACTTTGGCCCATTATAGAGAGAGGGGCTTCCTTCTACAGGCAGCTTTCATTGGCAGACAAGGCAGAGCAGTGTGAGTTGATTACAGGATGGCGACAACACTCCAGGCGTGTACCGTGTACAATTGTTGCTACATTAGATTCTTCTTCCAGGATGGATTGGCAGGAGACCATGAGTTGGTACCCTCTTGATGGTACGATTTTCTTCGTAGGGAGCACAACAGAGCAAGGGCCCTCAGACATAGCCGATGTTACAGATTCCAGCTGGCAGTGGGGCCCAGGTCATCATTTCTTCAGCACTCCATCCCGATTTCAGGAGGGCAGGATCAGCATGGGATTGAGTCAGGACTTGGATTGGAGAGAGGTGATGAGTTGGTATGCAGTTGGTGGGGCAGCTTATACAGTTAGAGGTACAGCACAGCAGGAGCCAGGGAGCATCGATGCTTGTTGGCGGGCTTCACTTCATGGGGCATCAGCTATAGCAAGAGGCAGTGCGCAACCTGAGCCGTGGGACTTGGACGATGATTGGCCATGGTGGCGTTGGGATCTGGGAGGATTGTTTGTTCGCTGGTACAGTGGGAGATCAGTTTTGGATCCCAGCACTAAGAGATCCCTCCATATCAGGGTGATATAGAGGACAGGGAAGATTCAGTGGTGCATCTGGGACCCAGGCACATTTTACAGTGATGGTGGGGAGCATCAGCTAGAGCAGATGCTTGTACAGGCATTGCTTGAGGACAATGTAATATTCCCAATTAGCTTTGCTAATTGGAATATTGCATTTTTGCTTTATTTTGCCGCTTTAGATAGAAATAATAAATAAAGTGAGAAATAAGAGGGGTCACCTCACTTTAGCCACCTCACTTTATAATAAAGTGTTCTTTTTCCTAGTAGATTGACGTTGTAACTTAGAGAGGGGGCCTTGGGGGTCCACGTGTTTTCGGGTCCTAAACTTCCGGAGCCGTTTTGAGGCCCTAAACGACGTTTTTTGGGAAAACGGAGGGCAACATGGGTCCATGGACCGATGTTTCCCATTCCAAATTTGTAGTCCTCGGATAGATCTTTCTTGGAGGGTGGTTGTGATCAACCAGGCCATTTTGCAAAGGTCCGCCCTGAAGGTGGCTCCACCATTTCAGCAGCCCCTGGTTTAACTTCATCTCCTAAGATGGTTTGGGCTCAACTTAGGATTTCCCTAAATTTCTAAGTGACCAATAGGCCTCGAAACCTCATTTGTAGCTTCTCCCGATTTTAGAGACACCACGGCCGCCCATCTCTTTTGTAATAAACTCTGTTGCCTTCAGCTAGTTTTATTTCCATTTTGTCTGTAAGCAAATTTCAGTTCTTTGATATTAATGAAATGAAGTGTTTTTTCCGCGGCATCTCTGTATTTATGGTTATATGTTTATTCTGTTGCGTTCTTGCATAAATCCGGATCATGATTGGCCATGGTGGCGTTGGGATTCGGGAGGATTGTTTGTTTGCTGGTACAGTGAGAGATTAGTTTTGGATCCCGATACTGAGAGATCCCTCCATATCAGGGTTATACAGACGACAAGGAAGATTCAGTGGTGCATCTGGGACCCAGGAAAATTTTACAGTGATGGTGGGGAGCATCAACAAGAGTGGATTCTTGTTCAGGCATTGCTTGAGGACAAGAAATTTTTGGCGAGGATGACTCTAAAATTCCCAATTAGCAGCAACTAATTGGAAATATTAATTTTGATTAATTTTGCCTTTATAAAGTTAAAATAAAAATAAAGTGGGTGAAAGGAGAATATAACTCACTAAAATAAAGTGCACTCCCTAGTAGACTCAACGTTGTGACTTAAGTGGGCCAAGGGGGACCAAGAGACCACATAGAGGGGGACCCACTTAGACCACGTGGGCCATGACAACGTAGTTTAGTTGGCAACATGGGCCAAATGGAGGCTACGTAGGAGATGGTGGGGCCTAGGGTTGAGAGAGGCCCATTGTTATAAAAAAGAGGAGAGCCTCCTCATTTCCTCATTCGATGTTTATGCATATTGAGCTGGTCACTTCGACTACTTGAGCACGCTGGCTGTTTAGCTTGTCTGCAACACTGTTTAGTGCATTGAGTGTCTCCGTTCGGAGATCTCACCCTTAGCCCCGGGAGACTTCGAGTGCTTGCTCGGGTGAGGTTGTCCCATCAGTATTTTATAGGAGGATTGGTGTTTGGCTTTTGTGGAGGAGTAGTGCATCCATAGACTGTGCAGTCTTGAGAGGGAGGACATAGTTCATTTCATGGGAGCTCCAGGTTGATGTCATTTTGGAGGTTTCAGGTCTAGATATTGTGCAAGGGGCCAACCCTTGCATATTGGAGGCTTTTGGCAGATTTTGTGGAAATATTTTGGTGGATTCCATTCAGCCTCAGTGCAGAGCCTTGGAGGATAGCGTAGATCCTCAAGGGGGTGATTTTCGGGGGTCGGCTGTTTCAGAAATGCTCTCTAGGATTTTCTGGGTTTTGTGAGTAGAGGTTGATTCCAGAGTTTTAGCTTATTCCGAGTAGGGTAGCAGCCCCAAATACTCATCTTATTCCAGCAGTAGCAGCTACACGGTAGTTTTCCAACAGCTTGGACACAGATCAGAGAGAAGCCATTCCTTTGTCATTCTGAGAGTATTTCTTCACTTGCCTGGTGCAAGTCGAGGTGCCATCATTCTGATCACCTCTTGTACTCATTTATATTGCTCAGTATAATAAAATGTCTTAGCATTCTCTCTAATTTATGTGTATCTGTTTCATGTACTGTTTATAGCATTCCATGTACCATTGTATGCTATGTATCACTGCCTATTTTTCCTTTGAGACATTCCAGCTACTATCCCATCTGTTGTGTTTTTCCCATACTCTATAGACAGAGTCTGGTGAGGGCCAGGTAGCCTCTAGATCTCACCCTCTTTTCAGAGGTGAAATATCTAGTAAATTCCCCTCCAGTCCATCTTTGGTTTAGAGCTGACTGTGTTTGAGAGATATCCCTGAAAAGGGATATTACATCCAGGTTCATCAGATGTTTTGTAGAAGCATTTTCAAGATAAGGACAAGAAATCTACAGTGGTCTCATTACTGACATCACAGCCCACTAAGAAGAAGAGAAAAATTTGAAAAAGAAGAAGTAAGCGGTTTGATTCCTCTGATGGTCGAGAGCAGCTTGACATTGGGATAAGACAGAGTCCTACAATATGCAAGATTGGACATGGCACATCTGAAAAGCAACCTACAGACTTGCCTGAAAGTAGGAAAAATGCTCAGCATGCACTATATTGAACACATCTGATGCCTCAGGGAATCCTTTGTATTGTATCTCTAACCCTACACCTTGTTATTTCAGCATTTTATTTTGTGGTTAGAGTAGATTTACTTTTCATGTTAAGAAGACTAATAAATGAAAGAAGAGCTTCTATTTTCTCATGCGGTTAATGTTATATGATGATATTTGGATAGACGCTACTTATGTAATTGTGTGTTTCTTGGATACAGATTTTGGATTCTCACATTCCTCCGATGAAGCAACATGTCCCTAAGTAGAGCCAGATGTTGACCACACTTTGTCAGCGACTCCATAACAGTACATCCCCCATTTTTTTTCAAGTGGGATTCATCATGTTTGACGTGTTCGTGCCATTCAGATTCCATCGACAACCGACACTTGTATGAAAAATGTAAACCCATTCTGCATGTTTATGATGTAAATGATCTAAGTAAGACCATCATGTATGTAACAACCTAGGTAAGCCTAGTATTTTGGTGACGATTTCTATCCTAGGATGTTTTTTGTCTCACTGATTTGCTTGTGTTTTTTGGCACAAGTGATCAGTAGAGTTTTCCCCTCCAGCCTTACTCTAAAGCTAGGGTGGATTTTTTCATCAAGATGCTAAGTGAGTCCTAGTGTTTTCTATCAAGTCTTTGTAAAAGTAGTTTGGGAATAATCCTAGCTAATTGGCTAGATTATTTTATTACAAGATGCTTGGTCTACTAGATCATGTTTTGAGTCGCAGAATTGGGTAGTTTTTTAAGGTCTATATGAATGGCTATTCCCCCTCCATGTTTCTAAATGTATTTATCTTATGTAAAGAGGGTTGAAAAAATAATTAAATCCCCTCTTATTAAATTGATTAAATTTTCTGTCCAAATTAATTAAAAATCCTAAGCAAGAAATTTAATTAATTTTAAGTCCTAGGTGAGTTAAAATTCTTCAAAGGAAAAATTCGTGGGTCCTTAAAAAATAATTTTTTAAAGGTCCCAGGCCAAGGGAATATTGAGAATTTCAAGAAATTTTGGACCCTTGGGCCTTGGTGGTTAATTCAAAGTCAAAATTTTGAGGTAATTAACTCAAAAATATTATTTTTGAGTTAATTAAAATGGAATTGAATGATAAATTCAAATTTCCTCAAAATTATAATTTCGACAGTCTAGATTAAAAGATGATTAAATCTTTTTGACGGTCGAGATTATTTTGACATAGATCAACTGAACTAGCCGTTGGAGATTTTATCTTATAAATTAGAGGTCTTTGTCATTCTTTCAATCATCCTATCTTTGGATCGTGCACTTGTTCTCAAAAGCTCTTGTAATTTTTTGATCAATAAAGCATAAATACTTTGGGGTTACAAACTTTGGTGTTCCTTTTCCAGATCTATGTGGTGATATTGTCTTTAAACTCTGCTAATTCTATTGGTTTTTTATGGTTGATGGTCGATTAATCTACATACATGTATCTTGTGCAGTTTTCTAGGTTTCTAAAATAGCGTTTTGATTTAACGGAAAGATTAGTTATCTATTTTTCTGAAAGGTATCATGTTTATTTTTTAATCTCTATCAATCTTAAATTCGGATCTAAGTGTGCAGAGATCGTTTTTTAAGGTTTGAGCATTTGGGGAAGTCTTCAGTTAGACCAGCCGACTCTCAGATTTAATAAATCTGAAAATCCCCATTGTTTCCTAATTTCTAAGATTATCTTATGGAATATTTTTTGCAGGGTATTTCTAGAGCTTGTGCCTAAATAAATAAATAAAAATCTTAATTTTTTTGAATTTAAAGTTAGATCTGGCTAGTAAGAGCCTTAGATCTTTAGATCTGGGAATTAAGTCAGACTTATACTCCTTAGATTTGATAGATCTGAAACTATTGTGCATAGATCTGTAAGTATATTGTATAGATATGTAATTTACATGTGTAGATCTGAACTTTTGTAACATAATTTTGAATTCTAACATTTTGGTTTTTTGGATTTTCACTATTTTAGTACATATTGGATATTAGGTTTCTTTTTTTTCACTTGTGCAGGATTAGATTTGAAAAATTAGTCAAGGAAATCTTCAGATCTAAAAAATCAGCTAAAGAAATCTTCAGATTTGAAAAATCGGCCAAGGAAATATTCAGATCTGAAAAATCAGCCAAGGAAATCTTCAGATCTGAAAAATCAGCCAAGGAAATTTTCAGATCTGAGCCAGATCTAGACCCTGGAGGGCAAGATATGGGCTCAATATTTGTTTGTAGGAATAGATCTGAAAAAATTAGCCAAGGAAAAATTCATACTTGAGCCAGATCTACACCCTTGAGGATGTATAGGCTTTTGAGGCTATTTTTACAGGATTTTGGTCTCCAAATTTCTAATCTCCAAGCGGCAACATTATTCCAAAATTTCAAGAATTTTCAAAGGTGGGATCTTCAAAGCCTTGGGCTAAGGGTTTGATCTCTAAACCCTTATTTTATGCAGATTTTATTACGTCAAGTAAATCACAAATAATTAGGCCCTAAAAACACATTTTGTATGGTCAAAATTGTTTAGAATTGCAAAATATTCATTTTCAGAATTTTTGACCATTTGGGCATCTTTAAATTTGCCTAGATCTGATTTTAAAGCTTGTTGGAAATTACTACATAACTGTGAAAAATCAAATCTAAACATTTCTGATGCATATCCTTGATAAGGTCCATAAAATTTAAATTTTCATTTTTTCGGCAAAACTTACTATTTTTAGACATAGTGGGGATCATTTTCAGTATTTTCAGTTTGTTGATCTGTTATCAATTTACTACTGTTACAAACTTATCAGTTCTGAAAATCATTGAATCAAACTCTCTTAAAGCTAAAATTGAAATTTTCAAGTTTTAATATATTTTTGCTATTTCTGGAAGTATTTGGCAGCTATTTTGGGCAATTTTATCTTGCTGATCTGTCATTGTTTCATTGCTGAAATAAAAATATAAGATCTGAAATTTCACTTAATCAAGCCCTAAAAATTGATTTTTCTTCAAGTTCATCAATTTTTACTATTTTTAGTCATTTTGGGCATTGGTGTCGGCATCGTTTGTTTGCTGATCTATGGTTTAAATTACTGCTGCAATTTATTTTTCAGATTTGAAATCTTGCTGAAGAATATATTCTAAATTTGACTATAGGTTTCTGAATTGGAATTATTTGGAATATCATAAATTCGGAAATATTGGAAATATCTGACATTTAAATTTGATGGTACTCTCATGATAACATTTTTGTTTCAAATTTAAATGGTTGGTGATTAGCTATGGTCGGTGATTATTGAGCTATCTTTAATTGTGATTTTAAATTACTTGAAATCAGTATTTAATTGTTTAAATCAACTTTTGGAATATTTCAAGTGATGATAAATTGCGTAACTTTATCAAACATTTTTAATGCGTAATTGTGAAGGTGTTTTATTGAATATCATTGTGGTTGATTGATTTTCATAGTAGCAGTTACATATCAATTACTTGATCTTAAATTTATAACGAGATATTTTGACTCCATAAGGCACTGGTTTTAAAGTTTCAAATCTAATTGGATCTGTAAAATATTGTAAATTTTAACAAGTATTTGGTTATCTAGCTGTGTCTCCTGAATTGGTTGATCTCCAACCAGTTCTCCTTCTTCATTTTCGTTAGGGTATACCTCCCTTAGCTTGCAAGGATACTGCTTAGATAGAGAGATTAGGGATTAGGGTGACAGCCCCCGATCTGAGCCATTATCGCGGTGCTTAGACATTATGTGCGACAACAAGGTGTATTGAGGATCCAAAACCCAATGTACTTGATTTATTCAAAGAGCCTATAGAGGTATATTTTACAACCATCAATGCTTGAGGCATTTGATGAACATGAGAGAAGGTAAGTTGTTTGGAAAACTTAGATAGAAAGTGGAAGGGTATAGGAAAAATAGATTATTGAGGTTATGGGTGTGAATATGTTACAGAGAGTGTCATAAGTTCATGAGGGATTTTTTAGGAGTGGTAGGCTAATCAGGGAACATCATAGTAATCAGATAGTGAAAAATTTATCCTAAGGATAATGAATGATTTCTAAAACTCACAACATTCATGAATTTTGTTTTTAGAAATCTAAGACAAGCATTTAGTCATCTACAAAATAGCAAAAATTACTAATGACTAATAGTGGCTCCACTTGGGGAGGGAAGCTCCTTTTTAGGAGGTGTCCAGAACTTCAGATATTCAATCTCTGAGTTTATGAAGAACAATGCCTCATCCATTGGGCAGATTTTCATTTTTTCATTTACTGATGCTTCTTTTGAAGTTATGATCTCAAGAATCTGAAAAACATGATTACTTCAATATCATCTCTACCTACCCAGCCTAATTTGCCTAGAATTTTTTCTTCCTTGGGTGCACTTGGACGGGAAAATCCTTGACATTTTCTTCTTTTGAAAGAAAAAACAAACTATCTACTTCTACCCTTATCACTTCCAAGAGTTTAGATTATGCTAGAAAACTCTTTTATTCTCTACCTAGACTAACTGACTATCAAGATTAAGCTATATGACAGACTTCATTCTCTAAGCTATTGACATGAAATTGAAAACATGGTTTGAACTAGGATTAAGCAATCTGGTTCTCCATGAGTTGTGGCATTAGGACAAGCTGCACACAAACATTATTTTTGTAAAAAAAAAACTATAAATTATAAGGGCTATAATCCATCATTTGTTAAGAATTCCTATCTTTCTCTTTGGTTCAGATTTAAGCATTAAGAACCATCATTTTTTCTTCTTAATCTATTCCTACATGACAAGTCAAGCTTAGATGTTTTGACAAGTTCACTTTCACTAACCTATCAACAACAAATTGAAAACATGTTCAGCCATGATTAGGCTAGATGATTGAACAAGAGTATTTTGTGAACACGTAGTGGAATTTAGGCTTACACACTTTCAATATTGCTATTTTTTGGGTATGGGGCTTTACCTCTTTTTCAACTCTGCCATCTTTTTCATCTTTTCTCTATTTTTGTTTTTTTCATTTTGGATCAGCATTCTAAGATTAAAAACTAGAAAGATGCTCATAGTGTTGAGCTTATTTGCATTCCTATCTATCCTAATCTAACTTATACCTAATATACATTCAGCTGGTGAATTCTATTTTCCAATACAACTAAAATTTCTCTTCAACCTCCAACATCAAATTTCTCTTCAACCTCCAAAAGACTATGTATTGCTCCAAAGGGTCATAAAATACCAACATTTACAATGAAATCCTCATGCTCTATTTATCTAGCAGAGGAGGGAAAAAACCCTAGATAGGGTTGGAAAATGTCAAAATCACTCATAAATGTCATAAATGCCCAAGAGACCATGCAAGGCCCAAGGCACAAAATATCCCATGGAATAAATGCCAAAATAACTTTTAGCACATAATTCTAGAGTGATTTGCCTCAAAAAAAATTAAAATATCATTTTGTAATAAATGAGTGTGTTTTGTTGACTTTTGGCTAAAAACACAATGCAATCCATAAGCGCAGCACCATCACAAGTAGAAAATAGGTCCACTTGCAGCCAAGTTGTGGTGGCCTTCCCGATGTCGAAAGTTTCCCTGTGATGGCCCCTTGGAAAGTTGGTCAAGTCTAATTTCCAAATCTACCATTGGTTTTATGATTGAGCTCCTGTAACCTATCCAAAAGGAAATTTTCCCAACACTACTCTGAGCGCAGTGCCAAGCCTGAAAATGAGGCAGAATGGTAGAAAATGAGGTGTTTTTTGACCTTTTGAGGGGTAAAAAATGCTCCAAATGCTCTGAAATTTGAAAAACATAATGTACTAAGCATTAGAAATCCAAAAATGTAAATTTTTCCCTCTGAGGATGTTTGATGAAAAAACGTAGCGTGAGGGGTGCTACGCATATAGGCCTCCAAATTCACAAAAAACCAAAAATTTTCTAAATTCTTTCAAATTTGGTGGATGTCTCCCTCATGGGGTTTAAGAAGCCTGTAGAAAATCTTGAGGCAATATTTCAAGGTTTACTTGGTCTTTTCCTCCTTTTAGTGTTTTGAATTTCAATGAGGGCCTCTCTGAGCTTGGCACTAGTGAGTTTGTTTTTCAAGGCATAGTGTGTAGGCCAAGGTCTCTTTTTATCTTCTTCATATGTTTGTGCTCATCTTATTAATTTGAGAAACCCTCTTCATCTTTTATTTTCTCTATGTTTTGACCAATATTTTCATTGTTTTGATTGTCTCTAGGGCTCTTATTTGGTTCTTCATTTTCTGTAAGATCATCCTCTGTTTGTTGGTTATCTGCCTCATTTGTGCCCACGCTGTCCTTCCCATATTCACCTTCATCATTATCAATGTGGTTGCTTCTTTCTTCATCATTTACCTCTTTTTCATCATCAACCTCCATGTCTTCTTCCTTATCTCTTATTTATTGCTCACCTTGGCTTGACCCATTCTTATTGTTAATTTCATCATTGTCTTCACTGCCACTACCCTCTTCTTTTATGTCTCCTACCTCTTGTTGACATAATTCATCATTCACCCTCATCCTCATTTGGGCTTGGAATTATGGTCATCTTTACCCTCACTTTCACTTGATTGTTCATTGCTACTTCCTTTCTCATCAATTTAACCTTGCTTGTAGGTCTTGAAGGCAATGTGGAGGTGCTTTACTTAAGCCTTTGGAAAAATTGTTTCCAATTTGGAGGATTTTTTGCATAAGCGTAGCATTGGGTAGAAACCTGGGCCAGTCGAGTCCTATGTGCACAGCACCGGGAAGAAAAAGGGCGAGTTGGGTGCTCCGGGCACAGCTTTTCATGTCTCGTGCAGGCCTGTCGGCCTTCTATACGCAGCGCTGGGCCTCTTCGGTCTCCCTCTGCATGCAGCACTGGGCCAGAAAACTGGGTGAGTTGGGCCTGGGCGTGTCGGGTTTGCCTATGCATAGCGCGGGGCTATACGCGCAGTGCCTCCTGCTATGCACGTAGCGCAGTGTAAAAAAACATTATGAAGACCTCTATTCACGCAATGTTGGGTCCTGTGAGCGCAGCACCAGGTTCTGAGTGCAGCGCCGGTAACTTGGCCCATAAATTGACCAAAAACTCAACATTTATTCCTTGAAGGGTTTTTTTCTCTCCTCAACACATAATGAGCTAAGTGAAAAGTGAATTGACCCTTTATAGTCTTAAGAAAAATTTTTATCTTAGCCAAACCCACTTTGTAATTTTTCTTAACCCTTATGTTATTTCACTGATATTCTTTTTTCCTTTTGCAGGGGGTTACTTAAAACACAAAAATGGTACCTTTCCTCCTAATCATTTTCTTTATTTCTCTCCAGCTTTCTGACAGGGTGAACTCTGAATTCCTTTGGCCTATGGATGCCTTCAAAACTTTTTTTGGTAGATGGTTGTTTGAATCACCAGATTTCATTGTGTTTTGGTCTGTTTCTGTCTTTTGATCATTTTCACAAATTTTTAGGCATTTGCATGGTGAAAACACCCCTTTAGAAAATCTCTCTGTCCTTGCCTTGGAGAAAAAACTTCCCTTTGCTTGGTGGATGACTAAGAAAACTATTTTCATATTTCTTATTTTTTTTAGGCATGACACAATTAGTTTTGACCAATAAAATGGTATTCACACTCATGCATGCCACCTCCCTTGGCCACTTTTGTTTTTTCTTTGCAAGTTCCTATGACATAATAATTTTTAGCTCTGTCGGATTTTATGGTGTTTGACACTTTCATAACAATGATCTCAAAATTAGTTTGGTATCCCATTTTGAACCTCAACCCCATGCTTTGATTCCTTTGACCATTTGATAGCAGTTGATTGTACTTGAAAACTTGATCTCCCTCACACTGATACTCTTTTCATTCTTTCCCTTTGAGGTAGTGAAGCATTGTTACCTTGGCAAACCATGGAAGTCACCTTCTGACATCTCCTTCAAACCTTCTACCTATTATCATCATTAAGGCTCATAGTCTTTATTTCACCCTCTTTTCCTATCTTCCCAAAACTTTAGGTTTTAGTCTTGTTAGAGAAGAATAATTAGTGTTGTCTTCTAAGTTATCTATAGCCATTTCAATTTCATTAATTTCTGTCTAGTTCACCTCACATTTTTCCCTTCTTCATTTATAACTTATAAAATATTCAAATTATGCTTGGTTGTGCTGGTGTGCCTTTGCCCTTCTATTTTGTTAACTTGACTCCTTGCAAGGCACATTGTTGGTCCAATAAATCCTAGAAACCCTGATTCTCCCTGAAAATAGGCTACTTACTTTTCCATTATATTGTGTGTACCTTTAATGAAAAGAAGGCCTCTTACCTTACCAATTTCTCTTCTGATATTTACCTTGACATTCCTACAGAAATGTCAATCATGGACAGTTGTTCTTTGCATATTTTGAATTTGATTAAGGAGGTCTTCTTGAAGGTTTTTTTGATCTCTTTTGGTAAAAACGGATGCTGGCTTTCTTTTCCATTTGATTCACCTTCATGGCACATGAAAAACACTGATTTAGAACATTAAATACAACCCTACAACCTATGAAACCCTAGTGGCCTATTGGGATGCTCTTTGACTAAAAGTATTGACTTATGATTTCCAAGTATGAAAAATAGAGTTTTTGCCATATAGGTGTATTGAGGATCCAAAACCCAATCTACTTTATTTATTCAAAGAGCCTATAGAGGTAGCTTTTAAGACCATCATTTCTTGAGGCATTTGATGAACATGAGAGAAGGTAAGTTGTTTGGAAAACTTAGATGGAAAGTGGAAGGGTATAGGCAAAACAGAGTATTGAGGTTATGGGTGTGAAGATGTGATAGAGAAGATTGTCATAAGTC
The DNA here is from genome assembly GCA_034641835.2 of Pinus albicaulis. Lineage (NCBI taxonomy): Eukaryota > Viridiplantae > Streptophyta > Pinopsida > Pinales > Pinaceae > Pinus > Pinus albicaulis. The sequence goes on along the minus strand of CM076580.1, from coordinate 489,466,950 downwards.
CAAGAGGTATTTTTTAGGAGTGGTAGGCTAATCATGGAACAACAGAGTAGTGAGATAGTGAAAAATTTATCCTGAGGATAATGAAGGAAGTGAGATTTCTAAAACTCACAACATTCATGAATTTTGTTTTTAGAAATCTAAGACAAGCATTTAGTCATCTACAAAATAGAAAAAATTACTGATAACTAACACTCCAAGCCTTGATAATGCAATATTTCTCAAAAAATGGCATTATTCCCTTGATTTTCCTGCATTTAAACCACATTAGGTATAATGAAAACCATTAATACACCATTCTCACTAAGAAAAATATGAAAAAATGAAATTAAATGTGAGAGAGAGAATAATTAAGCTAAAAATGTGACAATTAACCCCTTAGAATATACCTAATTATGGTGCTCATCATCACCTCCCTACCAAATGGTTTCTCATCCTTTGAGAAACTCAGTCCTCTTTATTGATTTCTTTTAGTTTGGATTCTCTGACATCCCAAGGTATCATGGAAGGAGTCCCTTCTGGTGGGTAAAACCCTGCATTCTTTTCTTTTTCCTCCTAGTACTTGTCCTCCTTAGTTTCATGTTTTCCTTTACTCAGTCCCAACAACAAAGGAGAACTGAGTTTTAATCCAAGCCACTTGATCTTCATTCTTTTCATAGCTCTTTTGTACACAGGTGCTCTTTCTAGGGAAGCTCTCAATTTTTCCGGAGTATGATACTCCATGTTTCTTAGGCTAAGTGGGAGGCCATTCCATCTTCTCTGACATACCATCACACACTCCTTTCCTATTATTCTAGAGATGTCATCATAATGTGAAATTTCTTGTGCTTGGGTGTTGATATATTTTTCTATAAGGCTGGCATCATTGACTATCATTTGGTTGTTGTTTATGACCCCTATAGGGTTGATTAGCTCTGCCCTAATTTGGAGACGATCTTTTCCTTCTCTCTTCTTCACCTTTTTGACCTCCTCTACCCTGGCTTATTTATTGGTCATCCAAGAGGCTAGGGCCTTCAACTCCATATCCCCCAACCTAGAGCTTGGGTCCCAAATGTTAATATCAGTTAGGACAATATTATGCATGTAGAACTCTACCAATTTGGCCTTGTCTTCTATACTAGACTGACTGCAGAAATCAATAAATTTCCTATAATTATGGAAAGGTAATGACCCATGTGATGTTAAATTTTTGATCTAGAACTATAGACACTACTCTTTCAGATAAATAGCATAATAATTTGAGGGATGCCTGTGTTGTATTACCTCCATACACAGGTTTGCCATAGTGGCAATATGTTTGTCTTTCTGCTGCAATTGGCTATACAATATTACATTTGTTGCTTGTGCCTCTTGCAACTTCTCTTTCAACACTACCTCCCTAAGTCTGATATCATCCAAATATCTCCCCATCTCAGTGAGTTTCTCTTCAATGATCCCCACATCTTCCACATTCCTATCTTTGGAAATTTTCATCCATTGGTGGGTGTGCCCTCTCTCTTTTTCCAGCTCATAGAACAGGGGTATGGAGAGCTTTTGAGGGATCAACCTCCCTCCTTCAATCAATGTATAATAAGAAATTAATTTTGGCTGTGGGATAGGATGTTGAGTTGTTGTAATATATTTTGGGGAGATATTTGGAGAGGTCGGTTCCTCTTCCTTTGTTTCTTATTTCTCAACTTGGGTATCCCACCCCTCAAAATTTTCCTCTTTTTCATCACCTTGGGCATGCTGCCATTCTAGTGGTGCCTTGTTCTCTTCCCCTTTGAAATTTTTCTCTTTCTATATAAAATTATGAGTTTCCTGTAGCACTCTCTCGGTTTCCTATAGAAAACTTTATGTTTCTTGTAGCATACCCTATTTTTCATGTGGCACCTCATTTTCTTCCTTTTGGATGTCTATGGGTAATTGTGCTTGTTTTAGGGATGCTAACCTTGAGGAGTTCCTTCTTGTGTAGGTCATAGGTGTCTTGTTGGGTGAAGTGATCTTTTGAATATTTCCCTCCTCTAGACTTATTTCTCCATTCTTACTAGGTGATTCCTCGATTATAATGGGGCTCTTGGTTGGAGTTTGAGGCCTCCCTTGTCACACCCTACTGATTTTCCTGGTCTTGAAATACATGGGGGTTTGCCTCTTCCTTTTTGCTTTTACAAGGGTGATTAGAGTGGCTAAAGTGGTAGCCACTTCCTTCTAAGTGGTCCCTGGTGAAAGGCTGGTCTGCTAAGGGGAGATGTCAATTGTAATCTTTGGGTCTACTATCTCCTCTTCTTCTATATTTCCTTCTTCCTATTTTTCTTATTTCTCCTCTTCTTCTTTATCTTCTTTATCTTCTTCTTCTTTTTCTTATTTCTCTTCTTCTTCTTTTTCTTCTTTCTCTCCCTTCTCTTTAATTTCCTTCTCTGCTCCTACATCTTTTGTGGTTTCTTCTTCTGTCTCCATTTCCTCCTCTTCTTGTATCGTTTCAGTCCCTTCTTCTTCTTCTTCTTTAATGTCCCTTTCTCCAAGGCTAGAGGTAGGGGTATCTCCAGGAGTGATGGTTTTTGTCCCAATGAATGCTTCTTTTTCCATGTCAATGAAAGTGGACCAAGGTACAGGGATGTTGAGTCTATTTATAACATCTCCCACTATGATTTTAATGAGACAATGATTTGTTAAGTGTTGATATTTCCTCTTCCTTACCCTCTAGCTCATATCTATGATTGAATGGAGGAGAAAATATGGGATATTCAATATTAAATCTAAAGGAAAATACCCTTTGAACCTATGTTCATGAAAAAACCTAAATTGATATCCATAGACCACACTTAGTCTACCCTCACAAAATATATATTTCATGATATGGTAAGCTACCTCATCCAATGGGTAAGGCAAACTTTCCCTTATTACACTATTATTATATTCAATGTATTCCTCATTAGGAAAGAATAAAATCTTCTTAAAGGCAGTAATAGAGACTTTTTCCTCTCTTTTCCATTTAATTCCTAGAGGTAAGGTGGTGACTCTGCTGATGAGCTCATGGGTTATGGTAATTGCAAATCTTCTTACCACTATGGTGGCACTATCATCTACTTGAGAGTGAAAGGCCACTGTAAAATCTTTAGCCACTTCATCATCATACCCCTTGAGGATTTTAAAGAACCATAACCACTAATGGTTTCTGAATATGTCTATGATAGGAGGATGTAGCCTAATTCTCTTTATGTCTGTGGGCTCTCTTCTATTGAAACCTCCCCCCATCTTGTGACTAAGTTAGGTAGGTGGCTTTCTATGGCTTGTTTTAAAAGGTACTATGATATGGGACCTCAAATATTTTAAATTTACACAAAATTTCATTTCCTTATCAGCTATTCCTTTAAACAACCCTTTAGTTTACTGAATTATGGCTTGACTGCGTGAAAATTACCATGGATATTCTTGCAACGTGATGGGGGTGATGGCCACTTAATTCTGAAATTCTGATGTCCCTGACTTGAAGGATGGTGTTGAGGTGAAAATATACCCTGATGGTGGCTTGAATTTCACCTCTCAATGCTCTATGTCTTCCCTAAACTTCATATAGCAATAGCATAGTTTCCTGAAGCATAGTCTGCATGCAAAACTCAACCATGGATCGAAGCTCCTTGACGTCGCTTGCCTTTTTCCTTTGCCAAATGATCTCGAAATGAGAAATAGAATGAGGGGAAATGAGCCAAAGCACATTTTTTATTCTAAATTGAGGAGCCTTGGAGAGTATTCGTGATGTGGATTTGGCACAAGGTTTCCATATAATGGACTGTTGGTCCCTCTCAATCCTATCATTCCCTTTTTCCTTGTAATCAAAACCCACTTATTGTTATCATTCCCATAAATTATGTGACAGATCCATGTGGCATGCAACTCCAACAACTTTTCACTTTAACTATTCGAGGGTGGCCAACTTAACTGGCCACGTTTTTTCCTATTAAACTCTCTTTTCTCGACATTTATTCATTTAGTAAAATGATGCACAACGAGAGGGTGAGGAAGCCATACCTAAGCCTACATTATTGTTGATGATTGGAAGGATCCTTTGATGCAGAGAGCTGGATCACTATGATGGTCACAAGTGATTTGTTTTATTTGTTGTGTGTGCGTGTGTGTATGTGTGTGTGTGTGTTTTTAATTTTCTGAATGAGGTACTTATTTTTTTCGCTTGTTGTGTATTTTGCAAGTACATCATGGAAACCCTAAGATGTTTTCTCTGATGTAGTTTCCCTTCTGGAGTCCTCTGGAAATCTTCAAGATTAGTCTTCATCATTCATCTCATGCCTTTTTGATGTGTTGGATGCATGCACAAATGTGCTACAGGAAGTGATCATCTTCCTGTAGCAATCTTCCTGTTACCATTATGGAGCTCAAAATTTCTTGAGGAAGGAAGAAAAGGAGTGTATGGAAGCTAGGGGTGGTGTTAGGATGTGGGTGGAGTGGTGTAGTGGAGGTAAACATGAGAGAAGAGGACCTGTGTGTGTATTTAACCAAACTGGCTCACAGTGGAAAAATAGAGGATTTTATGAGTGAGTGTTCATGTATGGGATGGATTGATGATTAGGGATGGTATAAATAGATGGAAAAACAATGTTTCATGTATTTTTGAGGGTTAGGAGCCTTGGGTGAGCTTATTCAACCTTGGGTAGCTTTCCCGTAGCACTATAAGAAATCCTGTAGTAGCCTAGGGCTTACTGTAGCACTGCAGAGAATATGAGAAAAAATGAATTTGATCTCACTTGGTGGTAGAAATGGATGAAGGAATGCCTACTGGGGTTTTTCATGGAGTGGATAGGTAGAGGATAGAGAGAGATGGAAGGAATTTTTCTCCCTTTTTCCATATTGTCCCTATTCAACAACCTGTAAAACAGAAGCAGGTTAGTGCATAGGTGTTGTTTATTTCCTTTGGATTTTTTTCTCTTTTCTCTTTTCTTTTTTATTTTTTTTATTTTTTCCTTTGAAGACAGGTGGGATGCCTTAGCAGAGGTTTTAACCCCACAAGCCTACCTTGGGTGCCCCAAAGAAGTTTTCACCCAAGGATATTTTATTTATTTATTTTTCTCATATTTTTCTCTTTTTTTGTTTTTCTCCAGGATTTCCTCATGGAGGTTTTCAACCCAAGAGTTGGCCTTGGATTCCTTAGAAAGGTTTTCACCCACGCCTCTTTATTTTTCTTTTTATTTTTCTAGGAAGGTGAGGGACTAGAAACTATGGAGCTTCCAATTACATTCACCTCTATGTTGATTTTATTGATAAATTCAGCCTTAGACGGGGGATTTTTGTACATCTTTAGCCCATAACCATTGACAATCAGAGCGATCCCCTCCTCATTTATGGCCCTGATATGAACAACCCCATTTTGATGGAATTTATCCACGTCATAAGGTCCTATCCATCTGGTCATTAACTTTCCCTCGAATTATTTGAATCTAGAGTCATAGAGCAACACCTAATATCCTTCCTAAAATGTCTTCTCTTTGATGTGCTTGTCATGCCAAACTTTCCTTTGCAGCTAGGTTACTTTTGTGTGAAGGAGGTCCTACATTCTAAATTCATCCAAATCATTTAGCTGAAGAAACCTTTCTTGTTGTGCCTTTGTGATGTCCAAGTTCAACTGAGCTGCCATTCTAAGGGTGTTATAATCAAACTCAATGTAAAACAAAGATTTATTCCCATAAACTAGATCATATGGAGTAAACCCTGAAGTTTTCTTCTATGTGGTATTGTAATACCAAGTGGCCTCCACGAATATATTTTACCAATATTTCATGTTGTTGATTACAAATTTGGTGAGGATGTTTTCCAAGGGTCTATTTTTCACCTCCACCTGCTCATTTTCTTGGAGATGATAGGAAGTGGAAGTATTGTGCATTATTTGTGTTGCCTCATGAGGTTCTCAATGAGATGAGATGTAAATTGAGCCCCCTAATCAATGACTACCTCTCTGGGGTATCCAAACTTAGAGAACCCATTCTCTCTCAAAAACTCAACCACCTTCTCTTGTGTTTCTACCTTTACAACCCTTGTTTCAACCCACTTGGTCAAGTAATCACTGAAAACTATGATATACTTCTCCTGCCCGGATGGTGGATCAATGGGTAAAATGAACTCCATACCCCAACTTTCAAATGGATCTAAAGCCATATGAGGTTGTAAAGGAATTTCGTCCCTCGGTGTAGGTCTCCCCATCCTATGACGTTGATCACATCTACTGGTGTATCTCATGGAATCCTAGTGGAGGGTAGGCCAATAATAGCCAGCTTGCAAGGCTTTGAGGGATTTCCTCTTAGCAGCAAAATGACCCCCCACATGGACCATCATGACATGCTGAGAGGATATAAAATACCCCCTCTTCCCTCACACATCTTTTGAGAATTTGATACAAACCGAATTTGAAGAGATTCCCCCCAATCCAAGTAAAAGGTGTGATTTTTCTTATAATTATGCTATTTTATTTGGATGAAAGGTTTGGAGGAAACCTCTCAACAACCAAGTAGTTGGATATGTCAACAAACCAAGGAGAGAGTGTTGAGATAGAAAATAGATGTTCATCCAGAAGCCGATCATCCACCATACCTTCCTCATCTGTAGATAAAATTAGTCTAGATAAGAAATCCACAACAACATTTTCCATTCCTGGTTTATCAACAATTGTTAAATCAAATTGTTGCAACAAAAAAAACCATCTATTGATTCTAGCATTGGCATCTGGTTTATTCATTAATATAGTGCCTGAATTTATTTATGGAATGGACAATAGCTAAGAAATCCTTTTTAGTGACAGTATAGTTAAGTTCAACCTTGGATATATTCTTGCTAATGAAATAAATGGCATAGGTTAATTTATCTTAAAATTTCCCCAAGGCTGCCCCCATATATTTGTCTGGTGCATCTTTATGAATGTGTAAGGGTAGGTTCCAATTGGGACATCGAAGTATAGAGGCATTGGTTAATTTTTCCTTGATGAGATAAAAAGCCTCCTAACACAGAATAGACCAGAAAACTCAGAATCTTTGGCTAAAAATCCAAATAATGGAAAAGCCACTTTTTTGAAGTCCTTAATGAGATCAAAACCCCCCTAACACAGAATAGACTAGAAAAACTAAGAATCTTTGGCCAACAATCCAAATAATGGCAAAGCCACTTTGTTAAAGTCCCTAATGAACCTCCTATAGTAACCAGCCAAACCTAGGAAAATTTTGACATATCTCTACTTTTGAGGAATAGGAACCCTTTTTATGATGGTGATTTTGTTCAAGTATACCTATATTCCTCCTTGTGATATGGAGTATCCTAGGACTATCCCTTCCCTTTTAAAAAATTCATACTTTTTGGGACTCAAGGAGAGACGCATTTCAATGCACTTTCTCAACACTTTGCCTAGATTGGAGAGAGCCTCCTAGAAATCACACCCATAAGTTGTGAAATTGTCCATGTAGATTTCTACAGAATCATGGACTAGTTTAGAAAAAATTCTCATGACTTCTCTTTGGAAAGTAGTAACGGCATTGCATAGGCCAAAGGGAAGGAATCTGTAAGCAAAAGTGCCCAGGGACATGTGAATGTGGTCTTGTCCTAGTCCTCAAGGCTGATCTGAATTTGGTTATACCCATTGAATCCATCCAGGACTTGATCAATGAAGGGAAAAGTGAAATGGTCCTTCTTAGTGGCTTTATTTAGTTATCGATAGTCTACACATATTCACCACTTCCCATTTTTCTTTGGGAATAGAACAAGAGGAGAGACCACTCACTGTCTCATATGGGGTAGATGAAGCGTGCATCCAATAAATTCTGCAATTACTTCTTCTTTATGTATTTTAAGGCTGGGTTCACCCTCCTCTGGGGCTAGTGAATAAGTTTGAATCCCTCTTTAATATAGATATAATGTTTTCACACTAAGGGATGCACCCCTTTCATGTCCTTGTAGTCCCAAGAAAAATCATCTAATTTTTCCTTCAGGAGTTGGCACAGTTTCTCTTCTTCATTGGACAAGAGGGATGAGTTAATCTTCAAGTATTTAGATGGGATAAATTCCACAGCCTTGGTGGCTTCAGAGGTTTAATAAATTGAGTGCAGCTCAATCTAAGGGTGGATTTCATATTCTCTCACTATTTCATTGAGTGGAATGGTAGTGGTGGGGTTGTCTTTGAAGGATGTGGTCAACGAGATCATCCTCATCAGGTTGCCCCCCTCTAAGAACAATATCTATGGTACAAATGGGGTAGGGTTTAGTATTGTACACTTCATATTCTTCTTCTTCATCCTCCAACCACAAGGTTAGGTCATGGTCAATAGAAGGCTAGGCAGGAGGATATAATACCGGTTGTTTGGATAAGGGCCCATTCTTGATAGTCATGTTTTTGTCCCTACAACTAATATAAGCATCGATAGTGGCCAACTAAAGTATTCCTAAAATGAGAGGATATCCATTAAACTTGATTTTTGGCTAAAGTAGCAAGGGCATTGCACAGGCCAAAGGGAAGGAATCTGTAAGCGAAAGTACCCCAAGGACATGTGAATGTGATCTTGTCCTGGTCCTTAAGGCTGATCTGAAATTGGTTATAGCCACTGAATCCATCTAGGACTTGCAAGACCATCCAAGACTTGATCAATGAAGGGAAAAGAGAAATGGTCCTTCTTAGTGGCTTTATTTATTTATCGGTAGTCAACACATATTCACCACTTCCCATTTTTATTTCGGACTAGAACAAGAGGAGACACCCACTCATTGTCTCATATGGGGTAGATAAATCCTGCATCCAACAACTTTTGCAATTACTTATTCACTATGTATTTTAAGGGTGGGTTCACCCTCCTCTAGGGCTAGCGCATAGGCTTGCATCCCTCTTTAATATAGATATGATGTGTTCACATTGAGTAACACACCCCTTTCATGTCCTTGTAGTCCCAAGAAAAATCATCTAAGTTTTCCTTCAGGAGCTGGCACAGTTGCTCTTCTTCATTGGCCAAGAGGGATGAGTTAATATTCAAGTATTTAGATGGGCTAACTTCCACAGCCTTGGTGGCTTCAGAGGTTTAATAAACTGAGTGCAGCTCAATCTAAGGTAGCTTTCATATTCTCTCACTAGTTCATCGAGTGGAATGGTATTGGGGGGTTGTATTTGAAGGATGTGGTCAATGAGATCATCCTCGTCAGGTTGCCCCCCTATAAGAACAATATCTATGGTAAAAATGGGGTAGGTTGTGGTATTGTACACTTCATATTCTTCTTCTTGATCCTCCAATGACAAGGTTAGGTCATGGTCAATAGAAGGCTGGGCAAGAGGATATAATACCAGTTGTTTGGATAAGGGCCCATTCTTCATAGTCATTTTTCTGTCCCTACAACTAATATAAGCATCGATAATGGCCAACTAAGGTCTTCTTAAAATGAGAGGACATCCATTAAACTTGGTTTTTGGCTGAAGGACTAGGGAATATGTGGGGTACTCCCAGGAGTCAATCGAGACCATAAAATCCTCAACAAATCCTTCCAGAGCTAATGTGGATATGTTTTTAAGTTGCAGAATAATGGTGGTCTTTCTAAAGGCTCCTTGGAAGTTGATTTTAACCATGGTTTCCCTTGTCATCACATTAATGGCAGCCCCAAGGTCAATCAAAGTGTGAGGGAAGATGACACCATCGATGTTTACATATACTACTAGACTCCCAGGGTCCAAGTACTTTGGGAAGATCACCCTTCCCAACATTAAGTAAGATAACTATCCTACAACATTGATGGTGGGGGTGTCTTTATTATTTCTCCTAGAAATTTTAAAGAACTTTTCATTGATGAGACTATTGTAAATAGGAACAACCTTAATGGTCTAGAGAAGGGGTATTTTCACACACATATCATTAATTTCTCCAAAAATTTCAGTCTCTTCTGGGCTATGTTGACTAGGGTGGATCAGGCACTTAGGAAAAGGACGTTTATTAGTATAGGGTTTCATTATTCCTTTTCCACCTCAACCTTTGCAGGTGGATATGGAGGATGATTGTTTGGGAGTAATCTTCCAGAGATGAGGTTAATTTCATGTATCTCCACAACATAAGCTTGATAGGATATTTCCACACTGTAAACCTATTGTGCCTGATTTTTGTTCGAGTTTGGATTGGGTTGGGAAAGCATATGAAGCAACTTAGGTGGAGTAGAATGGGTGAGCTGAGGTTGAGGTTGGGGTGGAAATATTAAAGCAAGTGGTTATTTGTGTTGGGGCCTCCACTCTTGTGATGGGTTGCTCCACTGAGGTGGTTGAGGAACATGTTGTTGGATGGATTGATTTACAGGCTAATCAGGGTGATATGGATGGGTATAAGGCCAAGTAGGAGGTGTAGGCCATGATGGAGGAGTGGATGTATTCCAAGACTACATAAGTGCATTATGGTTTGCATGGTAGTAGGAGTAAGGTGCACCTTGCATGCCCTACTGATATGGCTGAGGTCCTTGAGGCATCCTCTGATTTATGAAACAGAGTTGTTATGGTCCTCTTTCCCCACCTTGATATACAACTTTGAAACCAGGTAAGGAGGTACATTTATCTGTGGCATGATTCTCTTCACAGACTAAGCAAACCTGTATGAAATTTAGTGGACATTCATTTCGAGGGTGTTTTCTGATACGTCTAGGGAAAAAGAGAGCTAAGTCCCTCTTTAATTCCTCGTGTTTCCTCTTAATCTACATCCATTTGCAAATCAAAGGTGTGAAACATCTCACTTTTGAAGTCCTCCAACATGTTTCCAATCTCATGCTTGATGGAGGTGGAAGAGGAATGGGTGTTGGTCATGCTTTGGCTATCTCTCCCTTTCTTCCTAGCTTCCCTAGAGTGGTTTCTCAATACAGTCTTGATGTACTCATAAGATAGTTGGTAGATATATCCTCCAGAAAAAATATTAAGTTTTTATATCACCTCTTCCTTGATCCCTCGGAGAAGTACCAATTTGAGTGATCCAGGATTAAGGGTGTAGTTGGCTCTTTTATATTCTGGATGGAATACTTCTTCATAATATTCCAAGGATTCATCAGGTCCAAGAGTCATACTAAATATCTCCTCTTTTGTCTCCTTGGACCTACAATAGTCTCTATATTTTTTGTTGAAGGAATCTTTCATCTGTGTCCAGGTAGTGATATTGTTCCAAGGAAAATCCATGAACTGGTGCAAGGTTGCATCCTTGAGGGTGGATGGGAACAATTTTAGCTTTTGGTCATCTAAGGCATAGTCATAAGTCTTGAAGAAAACAACAAACTCGAACATGAAGGTGTCAGGATCCTCAAAAGTAAGGCCATGGAAATGTGGAAGGGTTGAGGAACTGATGTTCTTCATTCTAGTTTCTCCATCAGTTTCTCTAATGGGAAAGAGTCCTTGGGCCCTAGTTCCATCCATGGCTTGAATTGGTGAAGCGGGTTCCTCAGGTGAAGCAATTTACTCTTCTTCCCCAATAGGTTCTTCAAAATTTTCAAGTGGTTCACCTATAGGGTGTTCTACCTCATAGTCACTGAAGAAGAGTGAAGGGTGAATTTGTGGGGATGTGAGGGTTTCTGGTAAGAATTTTCCTTGGATGTACCTACTCCTACGAGGCATGAAAGTCAAACTATTTTTGTATTTTTCAATATTTTGGAACTGAATGTAAAACAAAAAACATAAAATAATGTTGAAGCAGAAACAAACATATACTTAGACACCTCCCCAAAAACGATGCCAAAAAGTGGTGAGCCCTAGTACTGCACCAAGAGTGCTGCAACTCCCAGAGGCTACTCAACTTTAATTTATTAACTCGGGGTTCATACAAACTTGGAGGTAACAGTGCTATATGCACACAAAATTAACTCTACTCATGCCATCCTCATCTTAGTTCTACAATGAGGTGCTAATACTAGGGTTAATTCTAGGAAAGGAAGTTTGTCACACTTCTAAATGCAATATAAGGCTAGAAATAGATCATAACCATTACTCTATCAACAAATAAATAAAATAGTCTATATCACAGTGATTCATCTAACTATTTGCAAGAAATAAATATCCATACTTATGCTAAGGCAAGAAAAATAAATTACACTAAGTGGAATTCATACTCTAGATTACTAAATTGAATTGCAGAAAAGGAAACTAATCTAGAGCACACATGTTGAATCAATGACTAACTAGTCAATTCTAACTTATGCTTAACTACTATGTTTAATGATGCATCTTGTAATGGACTAATCACACTTCAAAATGACTTTGTTTTTCAGCAAAAGGAGGCACTTGGGTGGTCTAAGAGGATCCCTAGACCAAGGATTTAGGGCTAAGGGTCTATTGGTGGCTTGGCTAGGCTTAGGTGAGGTGGAAGAAATATTTTGTGCTAAAGGAGAGTGTGTTTGGCATTGCTACAAGAAGTTGGTAGAGGATTTCCTGTAGTGCTATACGATGCCCTGAAAAGCTATAAGAAACAGGATGAGAGGAGTTTGAGGATAGAAATGATGATAATAAGGTTAGGAGAGGGAGAAGAAAGGTGTATGATAGTATATGAAGGGTATCCAACCCCTTGGCCAAGATCACAGATCTTCAAAAATCATGTCTTGCACCCACAACGTTGCTCTCGGTGATGTAATGGTGATCTCAACAACAGGGTTTCAGGTGACTTGGATGGAAGGTGGTTAATGAAGGGTGAAGACTAAAGATGATGGTGCTAATGGGGTTCTTCTATGCTTATCTATCCAAACCCACAATAAATATATTTTTTCATGCATTCATCATTGACAAACTTATCATAAAAATGGTGGAAAATATTAGTTGAATTTAAATAAATCTACCTATGAAATTGAAACATAAATCTACCTCTAAACCTACAACATGTTCATGATAGTAAAAGAAAAAATATGTAACTTTTCCATTAAATCATAAACTAAAAAGGTATTTGGTTTGTGGTGGAAGACCTTCCTCCTCAAGCTCCAATGGAAGAGTTGAGAGAGGGAGGCTTAGCACACAATTTTTAATGTTTTATATGCTACCAAACATGTAATGAAAGAAATCAACTACTGCAACATAAAATAAAAACACATGTACACAAGAGATTCTGAGGCCAATGGATTGGTACCTAACACACAAACTCAGCTCCCTGGAATTAACTCTGTAGGGAAGAAACCAAATTCTCATCTTATTTCATAACCAATATTTTACATGAACAATGAAAGTCAGAAATGTCTAATACAAAAGGCAAGATTTCTCTAGCTACAACCAAAATTTGAATCCTAGTGAGCTCTTGATCTTTCTTATTTATGCTAGATGGTAGCTACCAAAAACTCCCTAAAAATTGGGTCTTGGTTCCCTTGGAAATCGAGAGAAGTGAAGCTTGGCTCCCTTTGATCATTCACTTTCTTGGCTGCCTCTAAGTTCATGTTGTTGGACGAGAACCTTGAAGAGATCTTGGTTGCATTTAGGAGTTAAGAAGGTGGTAAAACCTCTTACAATCACTCCTTGTTGTCTACTTTGAGCCCTAATTATGAAATCTTTGTCAAAAATGGCATTATTCCCTTGATTTTCCTGCATTTAAACCACATTAGGCCTTGAATCATGACAACCCTTAATACACCATTCTCACTAAACAAAATATGACAAAATGCAATTAAATGTGTGAAAGAGAGAATAATTAAGCTAAAAAGGTGACAATTAACCCATTAGAATATACCTAATAATGATGTTCATCTTATGTTGCACTATGTATGATGAATAATGTCTAGCATGTGTCACGATAGTGTATGTATCAACACTACTAATGGATGAATATGATATTATTATTTGTTTATGATGATATTCTTTACATGTATGTTCTAATGGTTATGAGGGTCTTGGAGTCATTTATGTTTGTGATATTTTCATGAGTTTCATAGCTATTTACATGGATATGTATGATTACTTGATATGCTCAACTAAATTCTTATAACGTGTGAATATCATGGATATTTGTTTGGTTAAGACTATCAAATGTCTTTCTTGGTAAAAGAATATGTTTGGTGTTGTGTATGGCATGATTGATCAGTTAGACATGATTGCTTTTTTGCGATCCATTTTTTGGTTTGCTATGATGTTGTTGTATGTGAAATTGCAGAGAAGTGGTAGATATAACTTAGCTTGTTGTAGTGTCTAATAGTATTCATGTTGATATTTATATGATATGTGATGGCTAGGTATAGTGAGTAAACATGTTTAGAGAAGGGCGTTATCCCTATAGAATCAGTTTTTTGAGAAATTCATTGCTTCAAGGAAGACTTTGGTCAAATTATGTTTTATAATTCTATGTACGGTATAAGTTGGACTTGTATCAAGGGTTGGATGGATTATTGGAAGGACCATGTGTTTGGGAAAAATTCCCTTTTTGGGACTTTGTTGTTTAGTGTGTTTGAATATGCAAGAAGGGGTAGATTTAGTTGGACCTAGCATATGTATTTAGGAATATGGAGATATAACTAATTGGAACTTATGCATTTTTGGAAATGTGTTAGGTTTGCAATAGTTCAGATATTATGTGGAGAAAGAAAATTGGTGGCAACATTCAATGAAGTCCTCGCTTGGGTGGAGTCAAATGATAAGTTGCTACAGAGAAAATATGGTTGATTCAGGAGTTAGCATGTTGTGGAAATATTCACGATGACAGATATCAAACTTGGAGTATGTGTTATCTAAGATTCGTGGGATCTAGGTATGTGTGAGGGGTGCACACTGGTATGTGCACTATATTTCTCCATTGGACTACATATAACATGGAAATGAAATAAAGTACAAAGGAAAACGGTGCCATGGGACTTGTGAGGGGATATGAAGTGAAGGATTCCACACTAAATGGGGTGGAAATGTGGATGCATCAAGGGATCCATAATTAGTCTAGTGGAAGGATGAGATCCAAATATTTGGAGGATCCAGGGGTTTGAGAGATTTTTCACTATGGCATATATTGTGTGCCCCAAATTTCCTTCAAAGTTAGATATAGAGAATGACACAATCAATACAAGGTCAAGTATAATGGGGAACTACAATACTGATTCTACATGGATGCTAAGTTTCAATGTGTTATAGATGTGGCACCATGTGGTTGGTCAAATTTTAAATGAGCATATCTTTAAATATGGTAGTTGGATTGAGATAAAGTGTATATATCTTTGAAAATCTATCGATAAGTTGGGTATGATGGTGATATCAGAAGTTAGTTATGCAAGATTTGGAGAAGGGGCATTTCTGTAACCCCATATTCATAAGTGGACCATGGAGGTCGGGTTAGTTAAAATTACCACCTCCCACAGCCCATGAAGGTATAGGGGGGAGCATTACACAAACTGCTCATTAGAAATAAAATTTGATAACAATGGTTTAAGTTTAATAGCCAATACCTTGGAAATATATTACCAATATAATCACATAATGATGTGGATTTTAACTCATCCAAGTCACTAAGAAATCTGCCTTTAGGATTAAATTAATGATAGTAATATTCATTGAAACCCTTTTAGGAATTCTAACCTCCTCAACAACACAAAGAATATCCCACTAAAAAATTCTAGGTAAAATTCAATGAGCCACCTATCAAGTCCAATGTTGTATTTTTAAGTTTGGAGAGTGCTACCCACTACCTGTGGGTAGCGTACATAGGAGAATTTTTTTCTCCTAGCTGGTCCTCAGCCGGCAACCAACAACCCCTTGCAACCACTTTATAGCTCAATGTGCCATTTTATTCTCCACCTGAGCCATCCATGTGGTCCCTCTACTACATGTCATGAATGTATGTTTGAAGGTGGGCCTATCGACCCCAAAGTTATGGTGTTTCATTGGTATAGTTGAGTAATTTTCCTTACTTGTCATGGGCACTATTCGGCATGGGTGTTGGGGAGATTCAGTGGAAAGAGTGGGTTAGGATTGTATCTTTGTCTCTAATACCCAATTTCGTGCTTATGCTTGTATCCTAGTCCCATGGGATCTCCTTTAACCACCATTTGGATTTGGGGTCGATGCTACATGGTAAATCCCAAATTTGGTTGCATGGTCTCGCTTCTCGATACCACTTGCATCACTCCCATTTCACTCATTTTAGTCCCATTCATATATTTTCCCATATGGGTTCACATGTGTCCAATGAGTCCAGATAGGGTTAGCATCCCCCTCTCCTTGTCCACACTTTGGTTCGGGCCTAGAACGGTGCCCTAGAGGTTGATGTAGCTAAAAATAAAATAAAAAGCATAATTTGGACACTCTCAATAGGAAATTTTCCACAAAATGCAAAAGATGTTTGGGACATAGAAATTTAGCATGTAGGAAAAAATTAAGAAATGAGCTCAACCCCTTATCCATGACCATCACCCTCAGTCCTATCGGCCCTAGATGAGCCCCCTCTATCATTAAGGAACCCATGATTGTCCCAAGCCCTAGTGGGAAATGAGCTGCCCCACCTTAAGAGGGGGGTATACACTATTAAATATTACACATCATTCTCTCATCCCCTGGAGTCCCGAGCAGTTATAAATAAAAATCAATGAAAGGAAAATTAATTATGAATAAGGGTGGAAAAAAAAAGGTCAAGGTAACTCATGTACCAAGATTTTATCCCTCCTACACTCATATACCCAAGTCTGGGATTCCCTTATTGTAGCTACCCTTGCACCTTGACATGTGGTCTGGATGATTTTCGTGATCCCCACTCCATTCCATTATTATATCATTTTCCACCTACCACTTGAGGGATGTATCATGGACATGTAACCCCCTTTAGAGGTTGAAACCACCTAATAGGGTCCTTGGTTAACCCTCTATTGAGCTTGAAGACACTTGTACATGCCAAATCCCACTATGGAAGGAAATTGCACCATGAAGTGTCCCATTGGTTCCATGACTTGCAAGATATTTTACTTGATTATTCTGATGTATTTTTATATTGTAGGGTGAGGGGACACATTGGATCTTATGCACGGCTACAGGTGGGTCTCCATTTGGGGCTTGATCTGCCTATACGGGGTCCTAGCCCTCTAGAGGGACACATTGGCACTTATAAGGTGAGCATTGAAAGCCATGGCCCTCCACCATAGTGGAGATTACTTCATGGATCCCCATTAGCACTCGTTTATTTCTCATGTTCTGTAATATCCCTTTTGGGGGGATATCTCTAAAACACAACAAACTCTAACTAGAGATGGACTGGTAGGGCGTTTACTAGATATTTCACCTCTGAGAAGAGGGTGAGATTTGGAGGCTACTTGGCCCTTTCCAGACTCTGTCTAAGAGTATGAGGAAAAACACACCAAGTGGTATAGAAATAGAATGCCGAAGATATAAAAATAATAGTAATGCAAACATACAATAACATAGATAACATGTATAACAAATGCTCTAGAAATAGAGAGAGAATGCTAAGCCATTTTATTATACTTAGAAATATAATGAAGTACAATAGGTGATCAGAGTGATGGCACCTAGACTTGCTCAAGGAAAGTGAAGAAATACTCTCAGAATAACCAGGAAATGACTACTCTCTGAACTGCGTCCTAACTGCTGGAAAACTGCTGTGTAGCTGCTATTGCTGAAGTGAAATGATGAATTTGGGCTGTTCCCTTCGCCGAAATGAGCTGAAAATATGGAATCCACCTCTACTCATCAACCACGGCAAAACCCAGAAATCATATCAGAAATGGCTGACCTTCGAAAATCACCCCCTTGGGGAATTACGCTCCCCTCCAAGGCTTTGTGCAGAGGTTGAATAGGAACAACTGAAATATGGCCTCAAACTCCACCAAAATCCTCCCAAAGGAAAATGCTGATCCTCTGCTCAATCTCCAGGCTCAAAACCCCTATAAGAAACTCAATCCGAAACTCCTCCTGAATGGACTGCGTCCTCCCTCTCAATGACTGCGTAGTCTTTGAATGCACAGCTCCACAACAAAACCAAAACACCAATATTCCCACAAAATTTTGAAGAAAATACCTTTTCCGAGCAGGCACTTGAAGTCCCCCAGGGCTAAGGGCGAGATCTTTGATCAGAGACACTCAACGCACTAAACAGTGCTGCAGACAGGCTAAACAACCAGCGTGCTCAAGAAGTCAAAACGACCAGCTCAATATCATCAACAACAAATGAATCAAATGAGAAGACTCCTCCCTATTTTATAACATTGGCCTTCCTCCACCCTAAGGCCCATCTCCTCAACGTAGCCTCCCTCTCTTGCCACGTGCTCATCCTCTTCTGCGCAGTAGCTTCTAGAGCATACATGGGCCCCCTTTCTACGTGGTGCTTGCCCCCCTTGGCTCCCCTTTAAGTCACAACATTGTGCTACTAGGAGGGTGTTTTATTCAACTTAAGTGATTTATACCCTCTTCAGTCACTTTTTATTTATTAATAAACTATAGACGGCAAAACTGAACAAAATCGAATATTCCAATTAGCTGTCGCTAATTAGGAATATTACATGTTCCACCTTTTTGGATGAGGATGATGCACCTAGTTCACCATGCCTAGATAGTTCCACACTTGCACCATACACTTGGAAAATGTTCCAGGGTCTGGAGGATCTCTCTTGATTGAGAGGGAGGGATTATGTCATCATTATATCCCTTCCAGATGGTTGTTATACAAAAATTTGTCACCGTCCCTGCAATTCCCCATCCCGCGCATTGGAGGGCTTATTCCGTGACCTATGAGCAGTGACATAACTTGAAAAAACTTTCATGGCATTCCCCTGAACATGTACTTTAATTGCCCTGAAGAAAACTCCTTGTGAAAAACCCTAAAAATAGCCTTTTCACCCTTGGCGCGACTAGCCTGTGTTATACCTGCGCCAATGGGGGAAATTATTCAAATAGGGCGAGCCAATTGGTGCTCTGTCTCAGAGTTGCACTCGCACCAGGCTTAATAAAGGGTGTTTTTTAAAAATAAATGGTGGAATATTGACTTTAACCAACTCCTGAATTGGTCTCTAAATTAAGTTGGGACGTTTGGCTCTGGATTTCCATGTAGAGGAAGTAGTTTGCCACCTCCCATGGAAGCTTCCTTGAGGATAGGGCCAATCCCATGATTTTAGGGATCCCAACTCCCCTTCCTCCATCTATATAAGCTTGCCATTTCCCTTTGCAAGCTAATCTCCAAGAGCCTTCATAGCCTAAAGAATGCTGCAAGAGCTTTGATAGTCCTCATAGTGCCAAATCCATAGCAAGGAGATTGACGATCGAAGAGAGAAGCTTGTCCCTATTCCCGACAAGCTTTATCGAGATGTATTCCGCTGACGACCTGTCGAAGGAGGATTTCAGTGTCAGAGCTAGGTTGTATCATCCTTTGTTTCATTAATATAAGCGACTATGATTATAGTTCCACTCGTGTTGTTCATGTTTGTTTATGAGTTGTGTCCTCTCTGACTGACACATAATTGCAATTATATGGTTTTACGATTGTATGTTCATCGTGTTTCTTGTACGTGCAGGTGTTTGATCGTGTCAAGTGGTGGAATTGTGACCTGTCGGAGCAAGGGATCAAGAGAACTATCCTCTCTGCAACGACAACAGCGTTGGACCTGAGGTAGGCCTTCTATCGCACTTTGATTTTTGCAATTAGGAACTTGCATTGTAGCGTGTTTGATTGTTGCTAGACCCAATCTAGGCTAGTAGAGATCGCCTCTGTCCGCAGAGGGGATTTACCTCCTCAACAAATTTGCGACTCCACTGGGGACGTTTCTAAATTAACCAATGATCTGATCTTGCACAATCCCTATTGGCCTCCGGTTCCAACCAAGGTACCTGGCGACTGCCCCAAGTTTGAAGGTAAAGCTGGTGAAGACCCCCAAGCTCATGTAATGACCTACCATTTGTGGTGTTCGTCTAATTCTTGGGTCGACGATTCAATTCATCTACGTATCTTCCAGCGCACTCTTACCGGTGCTGCCGCTAAGTGGTATATTGAACTACCCCGTGGCATCTTTCAAGATTTCAATACTTTAGCAATGGCTTTTCTGACTCACTTTCAGTTACCGGTTTGCTATGAAGCTGGGACGCATCTCGTGACTTCATTGAAGCAGGGTAAAGCCACCCACATATCTGATCATATTCATGAGTGGTGACATCATCGTAGGTTGATCAAGTTCGATATACCTGATCAGCTACTAACCCATTGGTTCACCACATCCTTCGTTAAAAAAATCGCGCAAGATATTACTATGGGGGCATGTGTGACTGAAGAATAGGCCATTGCACATGCCAAGTATCTGAATTTGGTATACTCTCAGTTCGGCACGGTTTATGATATTTTGACTGATGCTCCATGCCCAGGAACCTCTAAAGCTCCGCCTACCCCAGCGGTGGATGGTGTTATTGGCTCCGTGTCTCAAAATTCTCGAAAATCTTCGAATGGGAAGCAGAAGTCTAATTCTTCCAATAATTCTGCTCTTCCCGCCCCTCCAGATTCTGGCAAAACTACGGAGGTTAATTCTATTCAGGCTAATCCTACAGAAAAATCCTCCAAAGGAAAAAAGAAGGGTAAAGGAAAATCCAAACTCGAAGCCCCAAAGCCAGAGTCTTCTAAACCGCGGTCTGAGGACGGTTCCCAATGTAAACCGAAGTACCCCTGGCTCATTTGTGAAGGAGATCATTATACCAAGGATTGTCCATGACGATCTGAAATTAGTCAAATTCTCAAAGGCTCCAAAGGGACTTCGACAATCCTTAAAGAACTGTTCTCGTCTCAGCAGACCCAGATGGTTGAACAGTCATCACCATCTACACCATTTGGGTCCCAGGTCTTTATGATGAATGGTTCTGCACCTGTCTCCATCGCTACACGTTTGAAGGATTATACTGGATCGCGTCAGGTAGCTGGAAAGGAAGTTGTGGATGGCCCACCTCCTCCACCTGTCTCCAGTCCTTTAGAAATTGAGAAGCCTACTGCTGAACCATTTGTGAAGCCACCTTCTAAAGGTGTTTTACGAAGGTCTTCCTACAATCCAAATGCCCGTGCCGCTCAGTACTACAGTATTGTTGAGGATTTGGCAAAGGCGCCTTCTGCTATGTCCGCATTGGAAGTCCTTCAAAGTTTCCCTTCGCGATGGAAAGCTCTCTTATCTGCAATCAGTGGAATCGATCCCGTCGATTCTAGTCTTCTCACCTTCGACTTAGAAAATTTTACCCCCCAGCTTCCGCATCAAATTGCTCTCATTATTTAGGTCGAGATCAATGGTCTTAATATCCATCAGGCCATTGTGGATGAAGGTTCTTCTACCTGTGTCATGTCATCCGCCTGCTGGAAGGCCATTGGCTCTCTGACCCTGTCATCATCTCCCAATGCCTTAGAGGCATTCGATGGTTGGGAATCCAAACCCCTGGGTGTTCTTGAGAGTTTGCCGATTACGTTTTAGGGGAAGACAGTCAACATAGAAGTGGAAGTAGTTGACGCCAAAATTAACTACAATCTGCTTCTCGGCCGCAGTTGGACTCATGCAATGCTATGCGTGCCATCCACCCTCTTTCGAGTTCTTAAGTTCCCTCATGAGGGAAAAATTGTTACTGTGGATCAGTTGTCTTTCTTCACCTCCACCTCTGAGAACAATGTTCCTTACATGGATAAGATCCCTAATCCCCTTGATAGTGTAGGACCTAGTCTCTTCAAGGACCCCGTCCTCATGGGTATTTTTCCTGCGCCACCACCGCACACCGTTAAAGTTAATATGGTCTCTAGGTCTGATGACTAATGGATCATCCCTTCGCCCGAACAGGTGACTAATTTTGGAGAATCAATGCCCTTTACTCTAGTAGAGATTAATTACTGCGAAATTGTTGCCGCATTTGATCCTCCCCCTCCTCAACATGCTCCCTCGAGCATGGCTTTAGATATCTATTCTCAATCCCCCTGTCTCGGTGAGGTCGACTTTCCTAATCCTCTTAAAGAGACTTTTCCTTCTGATGAAGCCATTATTGAAACCATGTCTCTTGAGGAGCTGCCTTGGAGCGATACGCATCATCGTTCCTCCTTTATGCCTAGTCTGGGGGCAATGTCAGATTGTCTAGAGTGTTTTGCATCTCATGTCCCCACTCCACCTCTCCAGATGCCTATATTGACACATGAGGTCTTCTCAAAGGGAAACCTGAGCAACATTACTCAAACCACTCTGATCGACATCTCCATTAAATCGAGGATCGTTGAAAACATACATGTGGGAGTAACTTGTTCTCCTGATGAGATACGAGTTTATACTGATCTTTTTTGAGAATTCAGAGACGTGTTCGCCTGGTCCTATGAGGAAATTCCTGGGATTGATCCCAGCATAGTAGTACATGAGATTCCTACCCATCCCTGTGCGAAACCCGTGCACCAACACTTATGCCCAGTGCATCCTCGCAAAGCCGCTGCTATTAAATAAAAAGTTGAAAAACCTCTGAACGTGGGCTTCATTTACCCGATTCCCCTCATAGAATGGGTCTCAAATATTATCCCTGTAGATAAAAAATAGGGGACTATAAGGGTCTGCATTGATTATCATGATATTAATCGTGCTTGTCCTAAGGACAACTATCCTACTCCCTTCATAGATCAGATCATCGACGAATTTGCTGGGAGTGAGATTTACTCCTTGATGGACGACTTTTCTGGGTATAATCAGATAAATATTTTACCTGCCGATCAACACAAGATTGCATTCATCTATCCATGGGGTACCTTTGCTTATAAAAAGCTCTTGTTCGGCTTGAAGAATGCTGGAGCTACTTTCCAGTGTGCGATGTCTTACGCATTCCATGACATACGCCATATCCTTCAGCCATATCTTGACGATCTACCAGCTCACTCAGCTCGGTGATAAGACCACCCAGAACACCTCTGCCAGATTTTCCTTTGCTGTCGATGCTATAATATCTGGCTTAACCCTCATAAATGCATCTTTTGCGTGGATTCTGGCCGTCTCTTGGCATTCATAGTCTCCAAGGACAGAATTCACCTCGACCCTCTAAAATTAGAGGCTATTGTCAATCTCCCATCACCCTCTTCGTTATATCAATTATAAAGTTTGCAGGGAAAAACTAATTTCCTTCGACGCTTCATCCCGAACTACACGGAAGTTTCCAAAGGTTTCACACGTCTCTTCAAGCAGAACGTTCCCTTCCATTGGGACGAGATTTCTCAACGATCTTTTGAGAAGCTAAAGACGTTACTTGTTAATGCTCCGTTGCTCCGTCCCCCAAACTATCACCGTGATTTCACTCTATATTTGGCCGCCGCCTTTAGTACTATAGCTATGGTTCTGGTGCAGGACGACGATGATGGAAATTAACATGTTTTCTATTATCTATCACATAACCTTCTTGACACAGAGACACGTTATGCTCATGTCGAGAAGCTAGCATTAGCCGCAATGCAAGCTGTGCAGCGTTTTCACCGCTACATCCTGCTGCGTACAACAACTGTGGTTTTGGATTGCAACCCCATGACATATATTCTATCTCAACAATTACTAGGGGGAAAATACTCCAAATGGATCGTTATCCTTCAGGAGTTTGACTTAGAGTTCACCACTGCTAAGTCGACCAAATCATTGGTTTTTTCGGATCTCATTTGCTCCCTCCTGATAGACTCCACCCCATCTCATTCCGAGGATCATATCCCAGATGAAACAGTCTTCCTTTTCAGCACTCGCGACCCATGGTACAGTAACATTATTATCTATCTTCAAACATCAACGTTCCGGTCTGAGTTGACCAAAGATGCCTGATGTCGGATTCGACATCAGTCTCAACCCTACCATATTGTAGGAGATACATTATACCGGGTTGGGGTAGATTCGGTGCTCCACCGATGATTGACCCTGGAAGAGGCTGAAAGAGTCTTGAATGATTGTCACAGTGGCGCCTGTGGCGGTCACATGTCCGGATATGCCACTGCCCAGAAGATTTTATGTGCAGGCTACTTCTGGCCGTCGATATTCAAATACTGTATTGTTGCAGTCTGAAAATGTCATACGTGCCAGGTTTTTCAGCGCAAGATGCACGTGCCACCTCTCCCTCTGCATCCTGTCATTACTGTCGGCCCTTTTGCAAAATGGGGCATAGATTTTATGACATGTAACCCTCATTCAGCGGGGGGGCATGCATAGATAATCGTCGCTGTCGACTACTTTACCAAGTGGGCCGAAGCGATGCCTACACTAACTGCCGACGGTAAGACAGCTGCCCAATTTATTTTCAACCACATTATCGCACGTTTTGAGGTCCCTTAGGCCATTGTTACCGATCACGGCACCCATTTCTGGGATTATATGATGGCCGAGCTGACATCAAGATTGGGCTTACGACATGATAGCTCAACGCCATATTACCCCCAGGCAAATGGCCAGGTTGAGGCTATGAACAAGGTTTTGGTCACCATGATTCAATGAACAGTTGGTATTCATAAGTCCAATTGGCACCTCCAATTTTTCTCAGCTCTATGGGCCTACCAGACGTCAGCAAACAGTGCGACCGGATTCACACCATTCCAATTGGTGTATGGTCTGGAAGCAACTCTTTCAGCTGAGTGCGAAATTCCTTCCTTAAAGTTGGTTGTGGAACTCTTTCTCGACACTTCTCCTGAAGAAGAGCGTCTCTTGTATTTGGAACGGCTAGATGAAACTCCCCGCTTGCTGCTTTAGTCATTGAGGCACAAAAGAAGCGGGTCAAAGCTCACTTTGATCAATCAGTCTCTCCACGTTCCTTTGTCGAAGGGGATCTTGTCCTCCTATACGACCAAGCGCACGACAAACTTGGAGCAGGAAAATTCCAACCCATGTGGCATGGGCCCTACATAGTAAAATGAATATTGAAAAATGGGTCTTATGAGCTCATCGATTATGAAGGAGTTCCATTGGCGCAGCCTAGAAATGGGTTGTACCTTAAAAAATACTACGCTTGAAGTTTTCTTTTGGTGTGGTGTGTGTACATAGGTGTGTATATTCATTTGTGTGCATGTGTGGTGTGGTGTGCGATGTGAGCATCTTTCTGCTGATTGGGTCTTCCTAATTATGCAGATGTCTATTACTCTGTTTGTGGGTTTCGCGGATGGTGCCTCCCGCAGTACTAGGAATCTGTCCTCGGCAGCCTGGGTAATCTATGATCCTGCTGGTGAATTGGTTAACCTGCAAGGTGTGTGTCTGGGTCCCGCTACAAATAATATCGCGGAATATAGTGTTGTGTTGGAATTATTAACCGAGGCTATAGACCTCGGCGTTCATGAATTACTTTTGTATCTAGACTCGCAACTTGTAGTATTACAACTTAATGGTCACTATTCAGTTAGAAACCCATCCATTTTACGTCTGTATCTGCGTATTCGTCTACTGGAAAGGAACTTTGATTATATCACATATGAACATATACCCAGGAATATGAATACATTAACATATGCAGTAGCAAATATGGTTTTAGATATACATTTGCGCAATTTATAAACAAAACATCATCACATGTAAAGAGATCCATCCAGAAATAGGTATATATATATGTGTGTGTCGAAATTTTTACATAGTGTGCATCACATAAGATCAAAAAATATACATATTCATCTTAATACAGCCGGAGACGACATGTCTCTCAAAAAATATGCAGGAAAATCCCTAATTTCTAATCTGCATGGTGCTCGTGGTAACAAGCCACTGCCCGCACTAAGCGTCTCAGTAGTCGGTGGAGGTGACTGGGCACGCCCACAGTGTGTCGCTAGTATGCTAGCGGAACGTCTGCTAGCCGTGCATAGTCCGGGATTCCCCGGGAAATGCCCTCCAGGTTCTGAATCAGTTCACCTCCCTCGCCACCCTCAACCTGAGGGTTATGATCGGCATGGGTTCTCTGCGCAATGGGCGACATGCCCGCGGGCCTTTTTGGGCCAACGTTTGCGTACACATAAAAACTATTCTTAGAATGAACATGTATTACCAAAAAAATAATAAATACATAAAATCAAAAAGAGAGTATCATACCCAACTCCTCATCCCAACCCTCTCCCTCTGGGAGCAGAAGATCGGGATCTTCGGTGAAATCAGTCCCAACATAGGGCCAGTCTTCGACCACGATCAACTATCGCTGCAACCACCCAAAAAACTCAGGCCTCCAAGACATTTGTTGGCCTCCTCCTGACCTAGGCATAAGTGCTGCCCAGCGAGCCATCCTCAGCTCTAGTGGTACCGAATCAGCAACTATGGCCCCTTGGCCCTGGAAGATAGGTAGTCGTTCCAGGATGAACGACACCAAACTGGAACCGTAGCCAAACTGCTTTAGTTTGACTTTCTTGAATCTTGTCAGCTGCCTCTTGATATTACTTGTCACCGCTGTAGCCCAATTGAACAGTGTAGGACTCATACACTCAGAGGCTAGTATGAGTTGGGCTTTGGTTGCTTCATGCGGTGCCTGCGATCCTGCAGCCCACGTAATGGTGTGTAGCACTACTCTGAGTGCTAGATCCTGAACGATGTGGATGTCCACCTTCCCGCTTCCTAATCCGGTCCGTGCCCCTGGGCACACCCTCGCCATTACTTGCTCCATATTTTCACCAGAAGGTCTGCTGCCTGTCAAAATAGGTATTGGGCCTCTGCACGATAGCCCGGTGATAAAATACACGTCGGAAACCTCAAGTTCCAACACTTGGTCACGAATTTTAAAAACTTCCTCATTTTCATCCCATATGCTAACCAAGTATTGTAGTAGCTCAGGTTGAGCTCGTAAACATGGAGTAAGAAAGAATTTCTTGAGTCTACAGTTCTTCAGTGCATTCATACAGGCTTCATTCTCCATAGCCATTTCATCTTCCTCCCTGTGTTCCCTCTCCTTCCATTCGATAACCATTATGCTTGTATATCTGCGTCAACACAATCAAAAGTGCTTTGTTAGATCTCTGGTACATTCGAAAAATCCACATGGGTAGCTCACATTTTTAAATTTCTAAGTGTAAAATTAAGTTGCGCCATTGGCGCGACCCCTTTGTGAAGAAATGTCCATTGGCGCGGGTCCGTGCCCGATACTCGTGCTAATGAAGCGAGCCCTAAAATTTTAAAAGGGGACCTTCGGAAGTCTAATACACAATGGAACTCATAAAAAATTGAATTAAAATAGAGCTTAAGGGAACGCCTTTTACCTGGAACAAACGAGGAGCTGAATGACGTCCCGGATCAGTTGCAATCGCCGCTGCAAGTTTGCACACAAACAGACCACTGTTGCTCTCCAAGTAAGGTAAAAAGTAAAAGTAATTTTATTTTACCATTTGAAGCATATTTATTACTTTTTAAGTCAAAATTTAGGTTTTAAGTGTCATTTTTCTCAGTATTTCAATATATTTTGTCGAAAAATGGATTTTACACTTGCTTTTTGTGCAGCGACAGGTTTTTATGAGACTTGGACGGTGAGACGATTTGTATTTTATACTTTTTCGGACTCGGTAAAAACACAAAAAATTCATTTTGGAGTCATCTTTCAGTGCTTTTCTGACTCTCTAAACATGAAAGATTGTCGAGTCCCTTATCGTTTTTGATCTCGTTAAAGTGGACGCGAAACGACATCTACCCAGTATACGTTTACCCCTTTTTCAGGCTGGGATATATTACTTATGAATAAGGAATACCCTATCCTATCGCGACTAGAAGGTTTTCTCAGATATTGTTTTCTACCTTTTCGGGTCTGAGGAACTATTTACGAAAAGGGACCGTTGGAGTTTACTTTTCCGCTGTTTTTTCAAACTCTCTAAACATGAAGAGACGTCGAGTTCTTCCTTTGTCAGACTCGTTAAACCCTGATGACATTGGATTCAGTCATAATGACGATATCCAAGTTCCTCCTTCCTAGGGCTCGTAAAATGTACTAGGATGGACTTATATAGCAAGCATATGGAACCCTCTTCAAGATTGTATAAAAATAAAGAGGTACTCGCTAGAAATGGTGGGGAAATTGGAACTAACATCATTGTCATGTCGGCAGTATGTCACTCTTGAACATGGCACTTGTCTGCATTCGTGTCGGGTTGGGGATATCTCATCTCATTTTTCACTTGCCTCTGTGGGTTTGGGTGATCCCTTTTGACCTATCATCTGCTCTTTGTCCCGTCATCATGACCTCTGATCTGTTGATGTCAAATACTACCAAACTCACTGTCGTGCTGCCATATGTTCAAGAGAAGTTGACCTCTGCAAATTTCAAACTTCCTCTGATTCTCATCTGATCCTGATTCACAAAGACATTATGTTTCTCAGTCTCGCGTCGATGATGTGGGAAACACTATGGCCCACCTTCGATCGAGGTCACTTCCTGTTGACTTCAGCTCATTATCCAGGAAGCTGATCGAGAGACTCCCTTTTGGTACCTTGGAGCCTGCATGCCTTAATGGCAGGTTCTTCACGTTCGACGTGAGGTTCTCATTATTGGCCTCCGATCGAGTGATTCTATGGGTGTTCGACGCCAACTCATTGATTCACATGCCGTAGACTGTACTTGTAGTACCTTGAGGGCCATTGTCATTATTGGTGGTACCTCTTACGTCTGTTAACAGCTTTCATCATTGGCTGGTAATCAGGCGATGTTCTCGCATGTTCGACTTCAGCTCATATATTCGCATGCTTGAACTTGTACTTTGTTCGGGTCAACATGGAGCGCAAAACCCTAGATTTTTTCTGTTATAATCCAGGCTACGATTTTGTGGATTATTATGATTAGTTACATGACTCACTGATTGGATGGCTGCGACCATACCTGAGTCTTTTTATCGATCCTCACTAGATGGCTGCGTCCATACCTTGGATCTGGATTATTGTATACTATGTTATGGATGGCTGCGCCCATACCACATATATATCATGTGTCTAAGATATCAGTTGTATTTCTCTACACAAGTTTTCCAACAATGGTGTTTTCAGTTGCACACGTTCTCGTAAAGCATTTCACCCCTCTCTCTCTTTCGGGCCTCATGCTTTAGGGGGCATCTGTTACACAACAATTTGTCACCGTCCCTTCAATTCCCCATCCCGTGCATTGGAGGGCTTATTCTGTGACCTGTGAATAGTGAAATAACTTGAAAACACTTTCATGGCATTCCCCTGAACATGTACTTTAATTTCCCTGAAGACAAATCCTTGTGAAAAACCCTAAAAATAGCCTTTTCACCCTTGGCGCGAGTAGCCTATGTTATACCCGCGCCAATGGGGGAAATTCTTCAAATAGGGCACGCTAATTGGCTCTCTGTCTTAGAGTCTCACTCGCGCCAGGCTTAATAAAGGGTGTTTTTAAAAAATAAATGGCGGAAGATTGACTTTAACCAACTCCTGAACTAGTCTCTAAATTAAGTTTGGACGTTTGGCTCCGGATTTCCATGTAGAGGAAGTAGTTTGCCACCTCCCATGGAAGCTTCCTTGAGGATAGGGCCAATCCCATGATTGTAGGGATCCCAAATCCCCTTCCTCCATCTATATAAGCTTGCCATTTCCCTTTGCAAGCTAATCTCCAAGAGCCTTCATAGCCTAAAGAATGTTGCAAGAGCTTTGATAGTCCTCATAGTGCCAAATCCATAGCAAGGACATTGACGATCGAAGAGAGAGGCTTGTCCCTATTCCCGACAAGCTTTATCGGGACGTATTCTGCTGACGACCCGCCGAAGGAGGATTTTAGCGTCAGAGCCAGGTTGTATCATCCTTTGTTTCATTAATATAAGTGACTACGGTTATAGTTCCACTCGTGTTGTTCATGTTTGTTTATGAGTTGTGTCCTCTCTGACTGACACATAATTTCAATTATATGGTTTTACGCTCGTATGTTCGTCGTGTTTCTTGTACGTGCAGGTGTTCGATCGCGTCAAGTGGTGGAATTGTGACCTGTCGGAGCAAGGGATCGAGAGCACTATCCTCTCCGCAATGACAACAGCATTGGACCTGAGGTAGGCCTTCTATCGCACTTTGATTTTTGCAATTAGAAACTTGCGTTTTAGCGTGTTTGATTGTTGCTAGACCTGATCTGGGCTAGTAGGGATCGCCTCTGTCTGCAGAGGGGATTTACCTCATCAACAATGGTTTACAAACATCTTTGATCCATTTTGAGACCCATTAGGATGCCCTTTATGCTCACAGACCCACTTGGTATCGCTATCAGTCTTTTCTCAGAAAATAAGGGGCCAAACCCTTATGCATTATGTTTGGAGTCAATTTCTTCATCATGGTACCCCTTGAACTTCATTATATCTCTTGAAAGGCCCAACAACTCATTTTACTGATCATTCAACCTATTCATGTATTATTGAGCTATTTGGTGAGATTTTCATCAAATGTATTTTTATTATGCACATTTTTTTATTTTAGGGGCTCAATTAGGCCAATTTAGCTAAATCTAATTCATTAGAGAGTGTATAAATATAAGTATTGTTATTATGCACATTATTTTATTTTAGGGGCTCACTTAGGCCAATTTAGCTAAATCCAAATCATTAGAGAGTGTATAAATATAAGTGAAACGATTCATTTTGATCATCATTGATGATGGCCATCATTAGGTATATTTTAAGGGGTTATAGTGTCACATTTTTATCTTATTTACTCTCTCTCTCTCTCACACACACACACATTTGATTACATTTTTTCATATTTTATTAGTGAGAATGGTGTAAAAGGATTGTTATGACTTGAAGCCTAACATGGTTTAATTGTAGGAAATAAATGAAATAATGTTATTTTTGAGCGAAATTCCATGTTAGGGATCGGAGTAGACATCAAGGAGCAGTCATAGGAAGGTTTAAAACCTTCTTAAATACTAGAATCAATCAATATCTCCTCATATCCTCCTCCAATAATTTGAAGTCAAAGGCAGGCGAGAAAGTGGATGATAAGAGGGAGCCAAGCTCCACTTCTCTCGAAGATCAAGAGGAAAAACACCTACTTTTTAGGGAGTTGTTGGTAGATACCCTTTTGTATAAATAGACAAGAGCAATAGCTCATTAGGATTAAGATTTTATATGTAGCTACAATACCCTTGGATCTGTGTTAGATATTTTTTACTATCATTGTTAATGTAAGAGACTGGTTATGAAATACGAATGAGAAGTTGGTATATTTGTCACGGAGTTAATTCCAGAGGACTGAACCTTGTGTGTCAAAGCCTAATTCATGGGATACATTATCTCTATTGTGTATATTTATGTTTTTTTCTCCTTTATGCTTCAGTAGTTGGTTAATGTTATTGCATCTTGGTAGCATCTAAAATATCAAAACTGTGTTGAGATTCTCCCTCTATCACATGTTCCATTGGAGATTGAGGAGGAAGGAATTCACCCACGCACCAAACATATTAATTTTATTATTTCTTGGAAAATTTAGGATATATTTAAATTTTCTTATCATGAATATGTTGTAGGTTCAGAGCTAGATTTATGTTGCAAGTAAATGAGTAGTTTCATTTAAATTCAACTCATTTTTTCCACCAATTACATGATAAGTTTGTTGATGATAAGTGCATGAGTGGATGTATTGGTTTTAGGTTTTTTTATGGCAACAGAGAAGGACCCCCTTTCAGCACTATCACTTTGGTTTCCAACCCTCTTTAATCACCTTCCATTCTATCACCCACAACCCTGTTTTGGAGACCATCATCACACCCACCAAGAGCAACCTTTTTGGTGCAAGACGAGCCTTTTTAGACTTTTTAGATTTGGAAAATGGGGTTTTTCATCTTCCATTTCCTTAGATCCACATTTTCCTCACTCTCCCTAACCTCCTTTCAACCATTCTGGCCTCCAAATTCTCTCGACCTATTTCTTGTATAATTACAGGACCCTTTCTATAATACATCACGAATCCTATAGCAGCTTCTTGTAGCAGCATTGGGAGCCATCTCCTTCAACTCAAAACCACTCCTCCATCTCACTTGAGCTTAGCACAGACATTATTGGACCCCAATCTCTGAATCCTTGGTTCAGGGACACTGGTAGGACACTCAAACTCCCTCTCTTGCTGCAAAACAAAGTAATTTGAGTGTGATTAGTCCATCATAAAATACATCATTAGCATAGTAGCTAGCATGAAATATATATAATTCAATTAGTAATTTATTCAGTGCATGTGAAAATATATATTAATTCCCTTTTTTCAAGTAAATTAGTTATTCTAGAAGTTGAATGCAATCTAGTATAATTTCCTTACTTGTAATTAGAATGAATGCTAGTCCTTTCCATTGCAAAAGTAGACATTAAATAGATAAATGAGTGCAATATAGTGTAGCTTATTTTCTTGCCAATACAATAGTGTTTATTATCTGCTTTCAGTTTTAGGTTGTAGTTTGAAGCGTGTCAGACTTCCTCTTTCAAAATATCCCTAGTTACTAGCACCTCATGGTAGAACTAAGATGAGGATGGCATGAGTAGAGCTCATTTTTTGTGCATATAGCACTATAACCTTCAAGTTTTTATGACCCTCGCGTTGATAAAATAAATTTGAGTAGCCTCTGGGAGTTGTAACACTCTTCGTGAAATACCAGGGTTCACCATGTTTTGGCACCATTGCCAGGGATGTGTCTAAGTAGATGTTTTTTTATTCTTGAGCATTCTTTTCTACTTTTTGTTTTACATTCATTTCCAATATATTGAAAAATAAAACAAAAAAAGTTGATGTTCATGCCTCGTAGGAGTAGGGACATCCAAGGAATTTTTTTACTAAAAACCCCCACATCCCTACAAAGTCGCCCTTTACTCTTCATCAGTGACTATGAGGTAGAACACCCTCTAGGTGTGAAACTTGAGAAATTTGAAGAAATTATTGGGGAAGAATAGGAACTTGCTTCACCAGAGGAACCTGCTTCACCTATTCAAGCTATGGATGAAAATAGGACCCAAGGAGTCTTTCCCATTAGAGAAACCAATGGGGAGACTAGAATGAAGAACATTAGCCCTTCATCCCTTCCACACTTCCATGGCCTAACTTCTGAGGACCTTAACACTTTCATGTTTGAGTTTGTTGTTGTATGTAGGACTTATGACTATACCTCAAATGACCAAAAGATGAAGTTGTTCCCATCCACCCTCATGGATCCAACCTTGCACTAGTTCATGGGTCTGCCTGGGAACAACATCACTACTTGGGCTCAGATGAAAGAATCCTTCAAAAAAAAATATAGAGACTATTCGAGGTCCAAATAAACCAAGGAGGAAATATTTAGGATGACCCTAGGGCCTGATGAATATTTGGAGGATTATGAAGAGAGATTCTAACTAAATTACAAGAGAGACAACTGCACCCTTGATTCTGGATTCTCAATTTAGTGCTTCTCTGAGGGATTTCTCAGGCCTCAACCTCCTACAAATTTCCCTATCACCATAGAGAAGTCCATAAGAAATAAGGAATAAGTTGCACCTAGTGAGGGGAAAATTGAATAAATCACCTCTCCTAAGGCCAAAACCAAGCGAGTGGGACCTAGTGAGGGGAAAATTGAAGAAATTACCTCTCCCAAGGCCAAAACAAAGAAACCTAAACTCCCAATGGGAAGGCACATTTAATAAGCTCAAGACACAAGTTTGTGAGAAGAATACTGAGAGGGGGGATGAATCAGTATTCAGGGTAGACAATGAAACTTTTCTTTTTCTTTCATAAAACCAATACGCTACTTTCCTGAAGGAAACTAGCGTATATACGCGGATATCCTTTACTGAACTCGCGTATGCTCAGAGATCTAATTATGCATTCAATTCTTAACTCAGATCATTACTTTATTCATTCATCAGATATTTTAGAAAACAGTAAACAGATACAGAAAGAACAGAATAATCATCACACATAGGCAACACACATGAACACCAGGATTTTTAGGTGGAAACCCAATTCGGGAGAAAACCACCGTTGCCGTCGTCTCAGCCTTCAAAATTTTATTATTAAGAAAACTTCTTACAACATGTACTGGTGCAGACTCATACCAGCACGCAGGCACCCACCTGTAGAAAGCTACAACCTTCTCTTGTTTACCAGCCTAACCTGGAAGGGAGAAACAACCCCCAGCTCTCGTTTACCAAACTCTCCTAGAAGGGAGCCACTACCCCCTGATATTCACACCAGCCTCTACTGGCAGAAAGCTTCTTCTTTCAGACTGAAGGCTTCAACCCTCAGATCCACTGCAGACCACGTTTCATCAATTTTCAGACTGAATCAAACAGCTCCAACACAACCCTTCACTTATCAACATACTTTCCTCAATGCTTCCAAATCAAATAGTGAAGCCACTGTAATCAGTATATCAGAGATAACCCAGACTTTAGAATAAATATGTAGAAACACATACAACCTTGAGCAACCATCAGTTCAGATATCATACGCGCTTTTATTTAGACGGATCCGCGTATATACGCTCTTTTATTGAAGACAACTCGCGTATACATTCGTGCAATTTTTTAGAAAAACCCTAACAGGTCATACACGCCTTTGTTGAAATAGATCCGCATATATACGTGCTTTTAATGAAGCTAACCTGCGTATATATCTATAAAAGATAAACTTTGCAGAACAAACCAGATCTATGAACTTACCCCGATTTCTTCAACTTCTTCAACAGATTTGTGCCAGGTCTTCATCACTTCTTTTCAGATCATCCAAGAGATTCACCATTTCAAGATCTAGAGATCATGAACCTTCATTATGTTCATAGATGCATCATAGAATCAGATCTATCAATTAAGAGCAGAGTTCAACCATGCAGATATACTTCAGAGTGAAGTATTCATTAAAACCCAGACTCATGCACCCCTTGCACAATTATCTTCTTCTCCTTATATAGGTTTAGCCTTTATCAATACCATGAGCCAAAACCATACCATACCAATGGTATTTCTGGATGGGATCAAAAAGATAAACAAGCGCCCAATACAATGGGTCAATACCATGGTAGTCACCCCTGGTTTTTCACTTTTAGAGCGCTTTTTCCCATACGCGACTTGGCACGTTATATCCCGCGTGCATACGCTACTTCGTCTAGACAAATCCGCATATGCCTTGAGATATACTCTTTTTATCATTGTTTCAATACATACTAAAATTCATTTCATCATTTCTTTCTGTACTCATTGACGATACATCAGATTTACATCATTACCAAGTTCATCAAGTAGGTTGCCATCAAGGACAACACTCATCATCATATTGCCAACAAAGTTTCCATGTTACAAGAATAAAAAGAAGAGATACATGAGGAAACATAACAACTACAGGAGAAACAGGGAATGCTACAGGAGAAACAAGGGTTGATACGGGAGAAATAATAGGTGCTACAATAAGGAGAAACCACCTTAAAAGAAGATGAAAAAGGCCTCCAATATCTTTAAGATCCTGATCCATAACCCGAACTAGAATCCTACTACAAATATTTTGAGGAAGGTAGGAATACATCTGAGAAATTTGTGGTCCCACTCTTCTTTGAGTTGGCGATAGGAGGAAGAAAACATATATGGATGAAAATTTCCAAATCTAGAAATATAGAAGATGTGGGCCTCATGGAGGAGAACGTCACTACAATTAAAAATGAATTGAGTGACTTGAGAGTAAGGGATTCAACTATGAGGGAAAAACTACAGGAATAAAACACAAGGTTAAGAGAGAAGCTACAATATAAAGAGACAAATTTCCACCATGGAAATTTTATCTATGGAAGCCATACAATGTAGGAAGCCATCCAAATATTATGCTATTTTCCTCAATGAGTAGTTGTTTCAATTTCAAATTAAGACATTGGCATAGTATGGCTCATTTTATTTCCAAGACTACAAGAAATTCATTGACTTTTGCAAAAGGGAAAGTATTGAGGATAGAGCCAAGTTGGTTGATTTTTATATGCACAATATAATCCTCATAGAAATGAATTTATGCGACCCCAACTCATGGTTGGGAGACATGAAATTGATGGAATTAGCCTCTTGGTTGACCAATGAGGAGACAATGGTTGAAGAAGTGAAAAGGGAGATGAAAAAATAAGAAAATGATCCCTTATATATCATAGCATAATTAGTGAGCCCAAAGGTTGTGATATGTTATAACCAAATTGATTATGATAGGTTGCTCATCAATCAACTTAATGTAACTCTTTTAAACCACTTATGGCTGAAGATTAGCCTCTTCAGTTTGAGAGGGATCTCTCAAGGTTTTATAATTTTCAATGGAAATATGGCTAAATCTATAACTGTAACTTGAGTGTGATTGATTGTAGGTTGAAAATGTAAGAACTTGCTACCATTGGGCTATGGGGTCAACTTTAGTAAACTCAATGAGAATATTTCTTCTTATGGAAACTAAGGAAAATGAAGGTTTCAATGAAAGGTAGTACACACATACAACACAGGAAGAAAACAATAGTTTAACCTCTAAAGGAAGTAAGAGCATGTCACCATGAGTTCTGAGTAATTAGATATCAAACTAACTATAGATATTAGAACATGAAAGATATATAACATAAACACATTGAACACATCCTTCAAATCTCAGGTAAAGAAGCAAATATCACCGTATATTACTGAAACTGAAAACTATTGCAGAGTAGCAGTTTAGTACAATATTCTCCAACCCTTTGACGTTTTATTTTTTGTCTATAAATAGAATTTCTTTACATTACATAGGATTCTGGATCATCGAACCTTCAAAATGACAGCTAATCGTAACATACACATTTATAAAAGGACATCTATCCATTAAGAGTTAATCTCCTAATAGGACTCTGGTTATATTTATTACAAATACTAACTGAAGGAGTGCATAATTACATCAAAAGTAGTTTGGATGCTCGAATGGCACTATCCATTATCAAAAGAATAAATTCCCTCACTGAAACACAAAATGGTTGACCCTTTTTTCTTGTGCTGCATTGTTGCTAATGTGCTGATGCAGTGGGGTAGTTTAGGACGTGGACCTCAATTTGCCAATATGCTAACAAACAAGTAGAGAGCTGTGCTAACAGATCTACTGTTGAATGGAGTGTTGAATTCTTTTGGGTGCCAGACTCGACCTTTCTGTTGTTTTATTACTTAAAATCCTCTTGCTATTTTAAAACCTTTTTATAAACAGAATAGCATGAAAAACCGATTATTATACCGGACATGAAATTTTTCAAAATTAAATTCTGAAGCGCATCGCATCCGTGCACTATTGGGCAAGAATTAAGGTATGATTTCACCCTACTTTTACTTTGAACTACCATACATTTTTAGGATTTCTCTCATCTTAACAGTAAAGGAAAGGAGGGTTATTTCAAAATCAGGATAAATTAACTAATGGTAAGAAGCATGTTTAAAACAATGAGGATTTGACTTATTTCATCTTTATTCACAGGTAAATGAGGCTATTGAATTGCAAATGAACAAAATATAGCTGACAGATAGAGAAGATGAATCCACAGTAACACCCAGGGATGAGCGAAAGGCAGAAAGACAGGTCCATGTTCGAAGAACTCAAATGACAGCATGCTGAGTGTGGCTATCGTTTGAGTTCTTCGCACGTGGACCTGTCTTTTTGCCTTCCACTCATGCCTAGGGGTTAATGTGGATTCATGTTCTCTATCTGTCAGCTGTCTTTTGTTCATCGTCAATTCACCTCATTTACCTGTGAATAAATATGAAATAAATCAAATCCTCGTTTTTTTAAACATGCTTCTTACCGTTAGTCAATTTATCCTGATTTTGCATTAACCCTCCTTTCCTTTACTGTTAAGATGAGAGAAATCCTAAAAATGTATGATAATTCGAAGTAAAATTAGGGTGAAATCATACCTTAATTCCGACCAAACATACTCCCCCGCTTACCTATTTGTAGGTCCTAGTGCAAAAAAATGGTTGAGATGCAACTGTGTCAAGGATTAGGCAGGGTAGAATTCTTCCTTGTATTCTCTAAAACCCTGTTTCTGTCTAATTCTTGCAAAGGCAGAATTTGTGTGCCCTTTTGGCAGTTTTTAGTCATGTTCATAACCCTCATGGGGGTACTAGATGAAAGGGAATCTATACATGCACCCTAACCATGCAAGACCCCCTGCTGAATCCATACCAGAAGAAAATTTAGCCGAAAAGAAGTTCAAGAAATTAAGCAAAACCTACAAAAGGCTAAGGAAATTGTTAAAACATTTGAGGAAGCAACTAAAAGAGGTAAACAAGACCCAAAAGCCTAAGAAATAATTGACCACAGTAGAAACCCAAACAGAATTGACCACCAATTTGTTAGATACTACTGAGGCTAGAATGTAGACTAACCTAGCAGAGACTGCTGAGGCTAGAATGTAGACTAACCTGGAAGAGACTACTAAGGCTAAAATGCAGACTGATCTAGCAGATACTGCTGAGGCTGAGATGTAGACTGACTTGGCAAGCACCATTGAGATTGAGGTATAAACAGACATGGTGGACACTTTCGAGGCCTCTGTCCAAACTAGGCAAGAATTCACTGACGAAAAAAGAACCCAAACGGAGGAAACCCCTGCCTATGCCCCTGTAGTTGAAAGAGATTTCAATAAAAAATGGTATAAAAAATTAATTCTAACACAGCATGAGTTGGCACAGTGCAAAAAGGAATTAGTAGCAGCACAAGAGTATCAGACACTACTAAAGAAATTCACAAACTTTTCCACCATAGAAGATGAAAAATTTTCCCAGCTCAGAGAGGAACAGGCAAAGGTAAAAAGGGCACAAGACTAGGTAGATCAAGCCAAGAAAAAAATCACTACGATTTTTTCTCTATATTCTGGTGCACTAACATGTAGGGCACCAACCACCAACTATGCCCTATTCCTAGTGGAACAATATTTACTATTGAAAATCAAGGCCGTTAGGGTAGGGAAGCCCACAAATTTAAAAAATATAGAAGAATTTTTCCTCCTGAAATTATCATATGAATAGGTCCAACGTCTTTTATGTGAAATTTACATGCACAAATTATTTCTATAAGAGGACAGGGACAACAATCCTAGTCCCTTTATAGGAGATGTTCAGTTCCATGCCTTCCTCTCGTTCGCTAAGAACCAGATTAGGTGGGCCAAAGCCTATAGCATCTTCCAAAAGAGAGAACATGGCCTAGACCTGTGGGTCAGAGGAGAGCCTACTAAACCCCTGCAACTGTTCATCCAACATAATAATTTCATGCGAAGAAAAGGTGTAAGGACTAAGATGGGACCCATCCATAAAGACATTATAGAGAATGGGGGAGAATATTTCGAAGACATTCAGGAAGAAGCCCTGGAAGCAGCCAAACAAAGATGGATTGCCTCCACAAACAATGTAAAGAATAGGGAGCCATTTGGCTACAGAAACTTCAAAGCGGCCGCCTCCAAATTCCTTTCATATAGCAACCTAGTCTTCAGCATGGGTCTTGCATGGTTAGGGTGTAGGTATAGATGCCCTCTCATCTGGTACCCCCCTGAGGGTTATGATAATGACTACGAACTGCCAGAAGGGCACATAAATGATTCCTTTGCAAGAATTAGAATGAAATAGGGTTTTAGAGCATACAAGGAAGAAGTCTACCCTGCCTACTCCTTGACACAGTTTCATCTCAACCATTTGTTTGCACGAGTACCTGCAAATAGGTAAGCGGGGGAGTATGTTGGGCGGGGATTAAGGTATGATTTCACTCTACTTTTACTTCTAATTATCATAAATGTATAGGATTTCTCTCGCCTTAATAGTAAAGGAAAGGAGGGTTAATGCAAAATCAGGATAAATTGACAAACGGTAAGAAGTATGTTTAAAACAACGAGGATTTGACTTATTTCATCTTTATTCGCAGGTAAATGAGGTAGCTAAATAGACAATGAAAAAAATACAGTTGACAGATAGAGAACATGAATCCACAGTAACCCCCAGGGATGAGCAGAAGGTGGAAAGACAGGTCCACATCCGAAGAACTCAAACAATAGCCACACTCAATGGGATGTCATTTAGAAAAGACCATTCCACGGACTGAAATCGCCTTTAAAAAGGCCAAGGATGGAAAAGAGAAAGGGGGAAGCAAAATAAGAATTATTTTTCTATAATGGGTGTATCAGGACATAACTGTTCCATTGTATTCATGTCTTGACTCTTTTAATAAAGAATTTTGGTATTTTGAATAATCATTTCCTGACTTTTCCATTGCGTTGGACCTCTGGTGGTTTGGGCCCAGCCTGGGAGTTTCCGCACTCACCTCTCTATTTTACATTAATTACAGAATTTATGTTCATTTATCTAATGCGTTCTGTGAGATGTCTTTCTACTTGTTAAATTTCTACACCTGTGACGCTGAAGTTTCCTCTACCACTCAGGCAGTTTATTGCTCATGTTTCTGGTTTACAGTAATAGTTTTATAACTGTTGGACATTTTCATCATTTTCTCAATTCATTTATATCTGTTTATACACTTTAGCACGATTTCAATGCTTTATATCACCAAGAATTAGATCTTTCCATCGGTACTATAAGGGTTCTTGTTGTGTTTAATACAGAAGAATGTTAGTCAGTTAAGTTCACAAGAGAATTCCATTCGAAAATTAAAAAAGTAGTAGTTGTTCAATTCATTGAGTTGTTGTTCCATTCAATAGGACTTATTTTCAATTCATTAAGTGTGCTGTTCAATCATAGATTATTCTCACTAGGCTTATTTCGACAAGATAGTTAACCATAATTTACAAATTCCATTCCCTTTAAGTTGATTGAACTTCGAGAATTAATTGATCTTCTTCATAGTATTATAGAGTATCTATTTCCAATGTCACTCGCATATACTATGCTCGCACTCTTGAAATAAGAAGACATACCTTAGGTTGAAAATTAAATGAGAAGCTTAGAGGTTGCCTATAATAGTCACCCTAGATAACCGACATGCACTTTGCAACCTTTAAAGTTTAAGTTATGAAGAATACAATACGCGATGCGATGTGATGGGGAGGTGATGTGGAGGGTAGGTGACATGGCAAGGAAGAAATGGGACCGGACCGCAACACATATCGCAGCTTTTAGCTTTTATTTATAAGCTGCATGGGTTAACTTTTGAAATTTGCGAAGTGCGGGGAAGAGGGACCCACTGGATATGTGGCAGAGTTTTATGAATCAACAACGGTTTAAGTGGCAAGTGTTATAAATTTTATATGGTATATAAATGTATTGTGACGAATATGTAATGGGGGCAGAGCTGCTGAGGTGGGGCTAACTTACCACATTGCAAATAAAAATAAATAGACTATGGGCATTCACAAGGTAAGTTAAATTATATGCGATGTGATATTGTAAATCTGCCATCGCATTATTTACTATTTAGTTCCTGATACAAAACATATAAAATTTGCGAAATGTGACGAGGGCCCCACTTTAATTGCGATCGACGTTTGAAAAGCGATGAAAAGGTAAAGGTGGAAGGGTAAAGCGGAAAGGCGGAAAAAGGGTAAGTTTAATGATTTTCAATGAAAAATGAAATGAAAAGGGAAGCGTGGTGGGTAAAATGGGTCCCACTTAATCATATTTTGTCCTTCGAAAGGTTTGTAGGAGATGGTAATGTAAATTATTTTGGGTTTTGGTCTATGGGAAAAGTGATTTTGAATGTATGGGATTATATGAATGGGGAAGGAGACCAAAAGGGAAAAACAACAAACAATGATAACATCATCAACAACCATAATCTCATCTCCTATGGTCCTAAATTGGTACCTAGGTACATAGAATTACAAGAGAAATCCATATTTCATTTTGAGGACACTTTTAGGATGTGTGGAACAAAGAGTTTGCAGGCTTGTTAATGAATCTGGCATGCCCTACCTCATATTTTACAAATCAAAGAGTGTCACTCTCCAGAAATATTAAGGAATGCCTTGGAGAGAACTCCATTATACAAAAGGATCAAGCAATGGATGAAGATCAACTTGATAGGGCTCAAACTTAGTCCTTCCTTAACGTTGGGCCTACAAGAAGGAAGAAACCAAGAAGAGGAACAAAAATAATGGACAAACATAGAGGCAAATGCAAGTTTATATCCACAAGAAGGCACACCATTTGAAGTGCCTTGGGATGTTAGAGAGGCCACTAGGGCCATGAATGAGCTTCATATCAATGACTGAGTTTCTTAGAGGGAGAGAAACAACTTCATTAGGGGGGTGATGATGGTTCCCACCAATAGGTATCTTTTAAAGTTCATTGTGTTATCCTCCAACCCTCAAAACTCTCCTTTTATCACATTAATTCACATTTTTAGCCATAATATTCTTAGTAGGAAAATAAAGTTTGTTTGTAATATTTTATGGTCTAATGTGATTAATATGTAGGTCAAAGAAGAATTTTTGGAGATATTTACCATGCAGGGGCTTGATGAGACACCTAGAGAGAATATAGGGAGATTTCCCACCTCATTAACTCCCTAACTCATTTTTAGATCACATAATCCTCTTCAACAACTCAAATTCACTAGCAACCGACAAGCTCCAAGTGCATGACAGGGAAAAATGGAACAATATCCATAAATCTCGATATTTTGGAGGGGATAATTCATACTTTAAAGGAAACTACCCCTCAATTATTTTTGTATAAATAAACCAACTGAAAGGCTCATTGGGATTCAAATTTTTGTTTCAGCTAGTAGTAGCTATTGAGAGCCTAGTGCTTGACATTTTCATCCTTATTTTCATGATGTATGTGACTATCATTTTTTGTTAATGAGAGGTTTACTATTGGTTTGTATCTAATTTAGTTTTGGAGGGTTGAAGCCCTTGGGTTTGGGCCCAACCCATAGGCTTTTATCCCTCTCTTGTATTTCTTTCTTATTCTTGTTTCAAAGCATTTCAATTATTTCATTTTTTCAATAGATGTTATATCAAAAAAATATGATTACATGCTTGCCTATCACCTCTCTTGTGGGAAGATTAATTGGAAAGATCCACAATAAAAAGTCAAATATTTTTTATGATTTCTTGGAAATGCATAAATGTTAGTTTATAATCCCTTTGCATGTCTATTTTTTTCCACTTAGAATTTGGTATCATTAGTTTTGATATTATATTATTATTTTAGTATAGAATAGATCTTAATAAAATTCAACTCATCTTTTCCATGATTATATGCTTTACTGTGATAATGATCATTTGATGCATTTATTTGGCTAGTTGTAGGAACTATGTTGGTTTGCAGGGGTGGGAACACCTTTCCACATCCACCTGGACTCTTTCATATTCCTCCAAGGCACCTCACCTTGCTTCCAATTTCTGTCTCTAACTTCACTCTGTTAAGATAGAGGAAGGACACCGTGGGAATCAATTTTGGTGCAAGACAAGCCTCCGAGGGGTACTAGGATTTTCCAAGGGGCTCCCACACCCTTCATTCACTTCCTTATACCTTCATCCACCTTACTCTACCTTCAAGACACCATTTTTTCCTTAAAAATCTCTCATACCTCCTGTTGTAGCAAAACAAGGCCTCTTGTAGCAATAGAGGGCCTATTGTAGCATCCCTGTAGCATTGTTTTCTTCAACCAAATTTGCTCCATAACTTCACTCTGGCATAATGAAGTGGAATAATTTCCCCTACACTATTATTTAATGATTAGGGAAGACTCCAACCTCATAATTTCATCACTGCAACATCAAATAGAAAAACAAAGTTAGAATTAGTATTTTTCTTCATAAGTATGTTAAAGATTGGATTTCACATTTTCAAGCAAGTGTGAGTAGATAAATGATGCATGCAAGTAGGGTATTGATTTGATTAAGTATGCAAGATGAGTAGCATGGTTTACTTTTGCAAATAGATTAGAGTTATCCTTTACTGCAATTTAAATTGGCATTTACATTTAATGAATGCCATTTTCACCTTTGTAGTTAGAAACATGTTCATTTATGCTTTCATAAGAATTTTTCAATGTAATTAGTTGAAGGAGTAGTATCTATGTTGAAAACTAAAACAAGAAATGTTGAAAATGACACCAATAAAATTCTAATTTAATTTTCCCTTGAATTAAATTAGAAGAAAATTGCAATTCCAGATCACATGAAAACTTGTACGAGTTAACTATGTTAGTTTGACTTGTTGGTTCAGTTGAGTGGTTTTGAGGGCCT
The DNA here is from genome assembly GCA_034641835.2 of Pinus albicaulis. Lineage (NCBI taxonomy): Eukaryota > Viridiplantae > Streptophyta > Pinopsida > Pinales > Pinaceae > Pinus > Pinus albicaulis. The sequence continues at coordinate 489,422,954 of CM076580.1, read as the reverse complement.
AATTTGAGTCATGTAGAGTGGTTCTGAGGGTCTAACTTGAGTCATGTAGAGTGGTTCCTAATTTTTAGGAGCCCTGGTTGAGTTTATTTTGAGTTGAAATTATTTAATTCATTTTATCTGAGTAAAGTTAGTTTCACTAGTTCCAATTGTTGGAGGAACTAGTGGGAGGTATAGTAGTGATTTTTATACTCAGTGATCAACCAGATAACTGATAAATAAACCATAAATAACTGATGCATGTGTGAACTAAGAGCTACCCAGTTGATATTGGCATTCAAAGGGAGTGTACTATCAGTTGTATAATTATCCGGGTTGTACAAATGGTGCATGCAGTCAAAGGAAGAGACTAAAGGAACTCCACAATATAATGGAGTATGATTCCTATTAAATAAGGGCGTAATTCCTCATTGAACAACGCAAGGAAATAGGGACTTGGGCAAGCCAAAATTTGGTTAAGTATTGTTTTAGAACATTACAATTAGCAGTTTGAATCTACAAGGAATTTCTACATGGTATTAGAGCTGAAATCACTATAGAAGAGAAGAATACGATTTGTCCTTGCAGAAGGAACGATTTTTTGCAGATCTATTCTCCAGAGATAGAAACAAGATCAGGATGGAGTTTTATGGTTTGATGCTTGAGTGTGCCCTTTATGGTAGCTCTAATTACATTGCTTCTAGAGACCGTTTGGAAGAATTCATGGAAGACAATGGATTGAAGGAGTTCATTGATAAGGACATCTGGAAACTAGCTCCAATAGATGCAAAGGATCTAGAAAAGTGGAAGAAATGTGTAGAAAAAGAAAGCAGGATTTTACTAGAAGGAGTTCGATATCATATTGTCTTTAACCTCCACAGTAAGGAGACTCCATATGAAATTTGGAAAGTATTGACAACCTTGCTTCAGAAAAGCAATGACCACAGGAAGCTAACACTAAAGGACAAGCTCAGGAAAACCAAGATGGAGAAGGGTGACACAATAACGTAGTACTTGACCAGGTTCACCTAATGTTGGGATGATCTTGGAAGTGTTGTTGTTACAATTTTCGAAGATGATCTAGCCAGCTTATCACTTCTAGGCCTTCCGAAGGGCTAGCACAACTACTAGGATTCGTCAAATGGGAGGGAGAGGCTACCACAATGGAAGTGTTTGTGGTCTAACTTGGTGCAAGAAGAGATAAGGTGGAACACCAGAGATGGGACCTCATTCAAAGAAGTGGAAGAGGGTTTTGCATTAGTCAACAAAGAAAAGAAAGGCAAGCAAAAGAAGTCCCAAGTTGAGGAGGGAAAGAAGAAAGACTTGTCCAACATCAAATGTTTTCACCATCATGAATTCAGACGCTATGTCATGAAATGTACACAAAATAAGGCAAGCAAGAAGGATCCTGAAGAAAAAATGGAAAGTGAAGCTCTAGATTCAAAATTTGAACTTGATTCCACTCTTATTTCATGCATGGAAAGCATTTTAATAGGAATCATGTGGTATCTCAACAAGGGTGCCTTGTTCCATATGACGAGGGATATATATCTCTTTAGTGACTTGGAGGAGAAATACCTTAAGCAGAAAATAGAGTTTCGAGATGATGGGAGGTATAGCACGATTGGTATTGGTACAATTATTTTTTTGAGGCAGTCCGGCTCCCATATTAGACTCACAGATGTGATGGTTGTTACAGAACTAAATAATAATATTGTTTCTATTACATTATTGGAAGATTGTGGCTATATGAAGGGAAGGTTTTCCTGAGACACATCGATAGAGGACAGGTGAAGCAAATCAATGTGCGAGTCAAGAAACTATATGAACTTGAGGTATAAGATGCATGCAAAGCCTTGAGGATCAATGCAAAGGTTAAATACTTGGTGGTTCAGAGGGATCATGTTTGACCTCTCAACATGCAACCTCATAAGAAGCCTTAGAAAGTTGTGGATGAGCCATAATTGGATGATAATATAGGAGGCCAAGTGGAGATATACACTCAAGCATAGGCCTCTAGTAGGGGGGAATTTCGAGCCAAGTAGGTAGAGGGAGAACATGCAGCCATACCTCTAGGAGAGAGGTGGGGCAATGTGAAGCAATAGTCCCAAGAGTGTAGAAATGTGGGAAGAGTCCATTGAGATTTTTTTTGTTTCATGGATCATTACCTTGCTACGGGGGCCCACAGTATACAGTATTAGGATGGATCAGTGGTAATTGATGAAATCATATGCCATAGTGACAAATACAGAGATTAGTAGAAGTCAGATACTGAGAAGTGCGATGCAGAGTCTACAGTAGTGCAGATGGCATAATGTAGAGTTAGAAACATCGTGGATTTTTCAGTAGACAATGCAGTAGCTAGTAGCAGTCAGAGACTTAAGTGATAGATACATCATACTTATCATAGTTTATTCAATATTTTTATTTTTTTGGGTGTTTTTTAGTTGCAGTAGTAACAAAAACAGTAAGAAGTGTTGCATTTTGAACATTCCAAAGGTACCATATAAGGATAGAGTTGATTCCATTTCTTATTGAGAGGCGGTGTTGAAAATGGAAACAAGAAATGTCGAAAATGGCACCAAGAAAGATTCAAATTTATTTTTTCCTTGAATTATGTTAGAAGAAAATTATAATTCCACATCACATGAAAAATTGTATGAGTTAACTAAATTATTTTGACTTGAAAACTTGTATGAGTTAACTAAGTTAGTTTGACTTGAAAAATTTTATGAGTTAACTAAGTTAGTTTGACTTGAAAAATTGTATGAGTTAACTAAGTTAGTTTGACTTAGTTGGTCCGCTTAATTCGATTTGAGGGTCTAAATTGAGTCATGTAGAGTGGTTCCTACTTTTTAGGAGCCATGATTGAGTTTATTTTGAGTTGTAATTAATTAATTCAGTTTATATAAGTTAAATTCAGTTTAGCTAGTTCCAACTGTTGGAGGAAATAGTGGGAGGTCTAGTAGTGATTTATATACTCAATGATTAACCAAATAATTGATAAATAAGCCATAAATAACTCATGCATGTGTGAACTAAGAGTTACCTAGTTGATATTGGAGTTCAAGGGAAGTTAACTATCGGTTCTAAAATTATCTGGGTTGTACATATGGTGCATGCAGTCAGAGGAAGAGCCTAAAGGAACTGTGTAATCTAATGGAGTTAATTTTGTATTAAATAGGGGCCTAATTCCTCATTGAATAGCGCAAGAAAATAGGGACTTGGGAAAGCCAAAATTTGGTTAATTATTGTTTTAGAAAATTACAATTAGAAGTTTGAATCTACAAATCATTTCTACAATTTGAACACCTTGATCTGATTTCATGAATACGAGTGAGATGAGTAGAACCTAACCTCCTATGCATATGGAATTGTCACCTCTATGTTTTTACAAACCCCAAGTTGATAATTTTATTTGAGAAACCCTTGGGAGTTGCAACATCCTTGGTGCAATACCAGATCTTATCAGTGCTCCCAAGTGGGTGTGGGGGAACAATGACATCATCATGGGCCTCGAAGTGGATCAAAAATGCATGTAAACCATATGTAAGGGATAAGTTGATGAAGAAAGCCTTCCCTTTGTCTCTTGCAGTGAGATACACCCTCATTTGAACCCTAGAACATCTGCCAAGTGTATGGTGCAATTGCAGAGCTGAATGTACATGGTCAACTACGTGTATTATCCTTATCCAAAAGGTGGAACACAAACAATCAATGAGTGTTTTTGGGGATCCATGAAGTAATTCTTGCTATAGTGGAGGCCCATGGCTCTCAAAACTCACCGTAAAAGTGAAAATGTGGCCCTCTTGAGAGATAGGACCATGTATAGGAAGACCAAGCCCCAAATAGTGACCCACCTGCAATCCTACATAAGATCCAGTGCGTCCCCTTGCCCTCAAATACAAAAAATCATTAGAATAATCAAGTAAAAGAGCTTACAAGTCATGAAATAAATGATGAACTTCAGGGTGGCATGCCCTTCCATACTGGGCTTTGAAATGTACATGTGTCTTCTAGATCAATAAGGGGTTAATCAAGGACCCTCTTAGGTGGTTTCAACCTTTAAATGGGGTGACATTTCCATGGTACATTTTTCAGGTGGTAGGTGGAAAATTATTTAGTGGTTGAATGGAGTCAGGATCATGGGAATGCTCTAAGCCACATGCCATGGTACAAGGGTAGCTATAAGAAGGGAAGACCACAACAGGGTATATGAGCGTAGGAGGGAGAAAATTGTGGTAGATGAGTTACCCCAAAATTTTTTTCCACCATTATTCATATGCATTTTCCATTTGATTGATATTTCTTCTCAACTGCTCGAGGCTCCAGGGGATGAGAGAATGGTGTGTATGATGAAGCAATAGGTATCCCATTTTGAGGCAGGGCATTTCACTACCCACCAGGGGTTGGGACAATCATGGGTTCCTTAATGATGGAGGGGCTTCATCTAGGGCCCGTAGGAACTAGAGTGATGGCAATAAATATGGGTTAGATCTCATGTTTGTCTTTTTCCCACATGCTAAATTTGTTTTTCCAAACCATATATTGCATTTGTGATACATTCCTATTAAGAGTGGCCAAATTATTCCTTTTCCTTTTATTTTTAGCTGCATCAAACCCTGAGGCATCATTCCAAGCCTGACCCAAGGTGTGGACAAGGGATGGAGGGGGCTAACCTTATGTGGAACCAGTGAGTACATGTGGACCCGAATGGGAAAATAGATGAACGGGGCATAAATGAGTGGAAGGGAGTCATGTGTATAGTATCGAGAAGGGGGAGCACAAAACCAAAATCGATATTTCCCATGTAGTGCCAACCTAAAAGCTATTGTACATTAAAGGAGATCCCACGAGGCTAGGATACAAGGGTAACCATGAAATCAGAAAGTTGAGACAAGAGTACAAACCTAATCCACTCTTTCTGCGGAATTACCCCACCAATCCATGCCCAAAAGTTCCCATGCCAATTAAGGAAAATTACTCAATTGTACTAATGAAAAGCCATACATTTGGTGTTGGGAGGCCCACATTCAATCATAAAATCATAACAAGTGGGAAAGGAATGACATGGTTGGCTAAAGTGAAAGAGATAATGACACAACACGCTACGTGGTGGCTACAAGGGGTTGTCGGTTAAGACCATATAGGAGAAAAATTTTCTCCTATAAATACTACCCGCAAGTATTGGGTAATAGATCTCATCTTAATGGATTCCCATGACCACCATATTAAAGTCTTTAATAGAAGCCAAACAAATTAGCTAGATAATTATGGAAAGTCTTGTTCCCCCACACTTCTTAGTTATTTACTATCAATTTTATATCACCTCCAATAACCAGTTTTTCAATCTTTAACCATTGCAAAGAAGCTTTCTACTCCAAAACTATTGTCTCCCTAAATATGGCCCTTATGTATAAATAATTGACAATTATACTCGTCATCATACATGAAGTGTCAATATAATAATGTGTGAAACTAGATGATCTTGCAAGATCCATCAAATTAATTAAAACTCCAACATAAGCAAGCTTGTAGTTGATTTTCTCTACCTATTCCATCCAAAAAACTAGTTATTAGAGAGGGTACACCTAAAATTTGTTTCAAATAATTACTAAAATGATTATGGGTTAGAGAGAAAAGATGAAGTCCAATACCCACCAGTTTCTTTGAAATAAATCCTCTATATAATCTCTAATAGAATCAATGTAACATTTTAATTTTGTCTAATGATTAATCTCAAAATAGACACTAGAATGAGATGGGATTGATAAATTATCATTTAATTAGTATACCCTTCCTCTTGTAGCATGATGTTTATGGAATTATTTCCATGAAGTAACTATAGTATCAAAAATAATATTGGACCCTTAGGTTGATTCAAATATTTTCATCAAATATATTGTTGCAACCACTAATTTAGTTGTTCATCATCTTGTGCGTAGTGTAATTGGGTGGATTTTATGGCCTTGTTATTAATCTACATTAATAGATACCTCAAAATGGAGTTGTCATGTTTATTTTAGGAATGTGTAAATAAATATTGGCAATCTAACAAACTCCATGAAAAATTACAAATAAGTAATAAAATATGAGTGATCAAAAATATCCATGTAGATGGTCCAAAATAAGTGGGATGAATCCTCCAAGTAGGTGAAACATAACAAAAAAGGTTCCAATGTTCTTATTGGTTTTCTCCATAATATCTCCATACATGGAATAATGTGTTAAATCTTCTCTCATGTGGCACATGTGGACCTCTGTGTGGAAATGATCCTTATAGAGAAAGTCAACCGCCAAGATAGGATAACAGATTGTTTCCAAGTGTATATCCATACCAAAAATAGACTCCAAGATTAGGTTGATCCCATAACTAACTCAAGTGCATAGTATCCAAGCTAAAAAAGCTCCTCAAATTGTGCCAATGGCTATATCCAAGAATGAAAGGGTCAAAATCTCATAAATTCACATGCACATTTTGCTAGAAATCAAACCAAATGACAAGCAGAGTATTCACCTTGATTATTAACAATAAAATAATTGCAAAAATGACTGAGAGTTTCCGCATTTGTGCAAGCATTGTGAGTTCTCCACCTACTAACCATATCCACATTATAATAACGCATATCAAGTGTGAAATAAAACCTCATAAACAAGGATACTCATGTTAGAAGCCTCTATTCAATAAATAAATTTTAAAAAATCATTAAGATGCTATAATCAACCACAACATGTGTGCATAAGGGGATTGATGGGTCTTGTTAGTGTCCTAGTTCTAAGCATCTTGGTTATGATACTCTTACTATGTCATTTGAAATTCATGTTTATAAGGTCATCTTAGTGTATTTTGTTTTCTGGTTTTCATGAGTGTCATGGCATTTAAAAGGTTATATTTTTTCAAAGTATCATAGAGTCAAAGAGTATTTTTTCCATATTTGAAATGTAATTGTCACAAAAAGTCATGATTCGAAGTTGTAATCATAAAGGTTAGTTGTCATGATAAATAATTCTAGGTGTGATTGTAATCAAACTTTATTTATTACATTCCAAGCATGGAAATCAAGTCTACATCAAAGAAATCATAACAAAGGAATGGGCACATATTTTGAGGTGGTGATGAGTCAGTTTAGAAGTATTTTCAACTGTAGAATAGTGATCTCAGCAAAGAAGGTAATGATTATGAGTACAATACTTCTCCCATCCCAAGTGTTATGAATCTTGGCATGTGTTGTGTTTCCATGATTTCCCATTCAAAAATCGTGATCAAGATCATTGTTACATGCTCCAAGATATTTGTCATGATCAATTGGGTTAATATCTTCACTCATCAGCATCAGGTTCTTCAACAATACCATCGAAGGCTCCAGTCTTGTTTCCTTCATTGCTCAAATTCTGCAAGGGCATTGCGAGTTCAGGCAATGTCATTTTTTTTGCGTGCAAGTGTCAAATTCACGCTCACATGTGCCAATTCATTTTGTTCTTTATCATTTAGACATGAAACAATTATGAAACTATGATTAGAATCCCATATATATCATTAAATCTTGTAGATAGGGTGAAATGTGTTGTCGCTGCAAATTATGTGCTTTGTGTTGCATTTTCTCCTAAATTGGTGTTGCGCTTTCATCTTGAAGCCTTGTGAATCCACACAGTGGATAACACATCATCTTCTAAGTTTCCAATTCACCAATTTTTCTATGTGAACATTGCATGCAATTTTTTCTTAGCCTAGGGATTGTTACCATGGTTTTTCCCTCAAATTTTATGACAAAAAATGTGTTAAAAACCAAAATTTTCTACGAGCTGCTTTTTTGACCCTCTACACTGCGTTTTTGAACCACTCTAGTGCGACTATCCCTATTCAAATTACTTGCCAAAAATTATCAATTTTTGAGTACTGTAATGTTTATTGAGAGTGCATGCAGTTGTGGAATTTAATTCAATTGTTGTAGTGTGTTATAAAACATTGACATAAGGTTTGGAATGCCAAAAACACCTTCATTGTTTCCTAGTAACCTTACCAAATTCATTGCTACAAATTGAAAATATGGCAACACTAGAGGAAAAGAACATAAAGGGGGAACCATTTTTCATTTTGAACCACATGAAATCTCAGCTATAAATGTATACCCAACCATTAGGGTGGATTTTGAGAAAGTAGGATGCATGAGATTTTGTGAAAGAATTCAAGGATACCATTTGCAGTTGAATAAAGAATTTGCTAAATTTTTTATGGTGTAAAGGTAAAGGTGGGAAGCCTAACATTTCTAGTTTTAGCCCAAACAATATCTAAAGCCACTAAGATTCCTTTAGGTGGAGATGAGTGGTTGAAAGGACTGGATTTTGATCTAGTTGTTTTCAAATATTTTCTCAAGTCTAAGCATAGGAAAGGGTATAGTTCACCTATTCCTAGAAGTTATTTATAGGACCATCATGGCGGGTTGTTAGAAGTCATCCAAATGTACTTTACATGTGAGGGAAGATTCAATAGGGTTTATCACTACCACGTATGGCTCTTAATGCATTTCACTGGCAAGAAAGTTATGAGTCTTCCCTATTATTTGTTTAGAATTTTGTGTAAGATGGTTGTTCGAGTGCAAAGAAAAGGGAGTCAAGTGGAGTCTAGCTTATTTAACTTTTCATTAACTAAGTTGATACTTTTGAAGGAGCTTGAGAGGAGAAAGAAGACATGGCAGGAGTTCTTGGTCTCTTCTGGTTGGGCAACCTTGTCTTCAAATAGACAAAGGACCAAGAAATATACTCCTTTTGTTGTGATTAAGGAAATTTCACCTGCAACAATATCAATCAAGAAACCTTTGACCAAATTCAAGTTGGATGCTAAGAAAAGTGCTAAGAAACTATAATTATCCCCTGAGATAGAGAGAAGGTGGTAAGGGTGCCAAGAGAAAGTTCTATAGCAAAGAGGTTACATGTGGTTCCTCCATCATCTCCTATTAAAATCATGGAATCAGAAAGCACACAAAGAGGTGGAAATTGATAAGAAATACCAACAAATTAGGGAATTTCAGGATCAGTTACACAAAACACATGTGAAAATATCTTATTTGTAGTAAGAGAATAAGGAGCTTATACATAAAGGGTCTAAAGAAACTATCCAACCTAGAAGATAAGAATCATCAATGGAAGCATTGACACATGGTTCCAAAGGAGAGGGTAAAGTAGTGAATGATGTTGACAAGATGAAAGAGCCAATTTAATATTCAAGGATACTTAAGACTAGGTATATTTCCAAGGTACAGATACAAGAAAATGAAACTATGCAACCTATGGTTTTTTATGAACAAAATGAATATGATAAGATATTGGAGCATCTTGAAGGTGTACAACATCAAGTGGATCAACTTGCAGAGATATACTTATGGAAAAGATGGCCTTGTTTAAAGAGGTAGAGGTTTTTATTCTAGTTCTTGACAAAGCCATATATAAGATGAAGTGAAATTTTCCTCTACATAGGCAAGTGGAGAATTTGTATGTGAAAAATCTGGTCCTCAAAAGAAGACTTAGGTTGTTGAAGAAGAGGATTCCTGAAGTCAGAGAAGCTGGAAGTAAGAGGAAGAGGGGTGAGTTGGACTTGATGGTAGAGGATAGTACAAAGATAAAACTATAGGAATAATCTTCAAACTAGCCATGAAACCTTCACTTTTGGCTCAAAGATCAATTTTGGTGAAAATAGCAGAATTGCAGCAAGGGCTTGCTGCGCTTTTCATATGTTAATTTGATATCTATGGGGTAGTGAAGTTCAAAGCTTTTTTTTGTCATGAGGGGATTTTATGGATTTTCCAATGCCTATTTTGAGGTTTCCAGCATTCTACATGGAGTAAAATGTCATCAAGTTTTCAGGTTTTAAAGGCATTGTGAAAACATATAATGCACTACGAAATTGGGATACAAGCCAAAGGAAGGTCTATATTTGTTTTCAAACTTTCTGAGGAGTACCATCACCATCACAGAAGCATTTGAGGCATACCCAGTTGCCTTGTTTTGTCAGTTAGAGGCCACAACCATATAAATCTTGGAATTCACTTTTATTTGTTGTGAATCTGCCTATTAGTGTCGTGAGTCTGGAAAGTTAGCCATATTTTGTCTTAAAATAGAATTTTTGACTCTTAGTAATAGTTTTGATCATTTAAATAGATGGTAAATTATAATAGTGGTTGTGTTTTATATTTATTGGTCAGTATTCTAATTTTTTGATGTTTTAAACTTGGATTGGATACAAGGAAAACATTTGATATTTTTATGTATATGCATAGGATTTTGAATGTATCTAGTTAAAATTAGATTTGGTCAATGAATTCGACCACCTAGGATAGGAGATCGAATATTTGAGGATGTATAATGATATAAAAATCATTTTAAAGGTTTGGTTTCTTGATTTTAGAGAGAAGACTCTTTGTTCACTATAATTTTTAAGAATGTTTGCGAGTGAGTGAATGGAATATTAGGTGATTTGTAGGGATTCTTGTGTAAAAATTTTGGTGGCTTGTGCATCATGTGATTTGTGAGTTATATTATGTGTTTTCATCCCTGTAATTTAGATCTTTCTTGAATGGAAAAAAAAAATATGATTATTTTAAAATTCATCCTTAATTGATGCTCTGGTTAGTTTGCTAAGTTATTCATGTTTTTTGCTTTAGTACAACATTTTAAAATTCATCTAGTGTTTCATGCTCTGATGTGCTCGTTGATGAGCTCCATCATTAGGTACATTTGGAGGGGTTAATGGTCACCTTTTTGCCTTATTAAACCTCTTTTTTTTGCATTTTAATTATATTATGGTCTTATGTTGCTAGTGTAGATGGTGATTAAGGTTTGTCATACTTCAATGCCTAACATGAGTTAAATGCAGGAAAATCATGAAGATATTGCATTTTTTATGAATATTTTTCCATTAAAGCTCAGAGTAGACAAAAAGGATAGATTCTAGGGGGAATTTTCCACCTCCTTAACTCCCAAAGGCAGCCAAGGGATCCTCAAGATTCCCTCCAACAGCTCAAAATCAAAGGCATCCAAGAAAACTAAAGATCAAGAGCACCAAAGCTACACTTCACTTGCAGTCAAAGTGGACACATGACTTACTTTTTAGGGAGTTGTTGGTATCTACCCTCTAGGTTTTCCTCCTTTTCTCATCAAAATATCTCTAAACTCATAATTCTTTTGAGCTTACCTAGCCTAATATCATTTTTTTTAGTAAAATAATTGAGAGAGCCATCTCCAGGCTAGAAGGGCTAGATTCTGGCCTAAATTAATTTGTGGTTACCTTTGTCATTTTCGTCCTCAACCAAAGAAAATCACAGTGTGCTAATAGGTCCCATTAATAAGTATATTTTGAAGTTTAAGAGAGCCCTCTCCAGGCTAGAAGGGATATATTATGGCCTAAAGTGGTTTTTGGTTACTTTTCTCATTTTCCTCCTCATCCTAGGAAAATCGTAGTGTGATGACGAGCCCCATTAATAAGTATATTTTGAAGTTTATTATGTTATCCTCCAGCCCTTAAAACTATCCTTTTCTCACATTAATTCACATTTTTAATCATGATATGATTAGTAAGAAGATTAAAAAGTGTTTGTAATATTGTGAGGTATAATGTGTTTAAATTGTAGGAAAAAGAGGAATTTTTTAGGCATTTACTATGCATGGGCTTGATGGAGACAACCAAGAGAAAATATAGGGGGTTTGTCCACCTCCTTAACTACCTAACTTGACTTAGGATCATAGGATCCTCACTCATGTCTTGAATTCAATAGAAACCAAGGGTCTCCAATTCCATGAGAAGTTCAATAAGAACCATATCCACAATTCTCGAGATCTTGGAGGGAATCATTCCTATTTTCAAGGGAGATAGCATTAGCAACATTTTGTATAAATAAACTAGCTGAAAGGCTCATTAGGATTCTAGTTTTTTATTCAGCTAAGAGTAGCTACTGAGCCTAGTGCTTGACATTGTTATTCTTAAATTTCATGTGACGTATGACACTACTATTTTATGCTAATGAGAAGTTTGTCATTGATCTACATATGAGATAGTTTTAGAGGGTTGAAACTCTTGGGTTTGGGGACATCCTAGAGACTTTAGTCCCTCTTTTGTATTTGATTCTTATTCTTATTTAAAATCATTTCATGTATTTCTCTTGTTTCAGTAGATTTCAAGCTATAAAAATCTGTGATTGTAGGCTTCCCTATCACCTCTCTTGTGGGAAGAGTGATTGGAAAGATTTACAATTTCATTCCAAAAACATTTTTTTTATGATTTCTTGCAAATAGATAAATGTTATTTGTAATCCTTTTGCATTCTTAATCTCTACAACTTAGGATTTAGTGGAGTTAGTGTCATTAGTTCATTGGTTAGAGTAGTGGTGTGTAGTAGAATAGATTTTTGTCAAATTTAACTCATCTTTTCCATGATAGTTTATCTCACTGTGTTATTGGTCTTTTGATGCATGTACTTGGATAGTTGTAGGGTTGTGTTGATTTGTAGGGGTGAGCACATATTTCCATCTCCACTTGGACCTTTCCATTCTCTCGCTCTAAACCTCACACTTCTCCCAAACTCTGTTTCTGCAGTCATTCTGTTAAAGAGAATAGAGGACATCATGGGCATCAACCTTGGTGAAAGATAGACCACCGAGAGGTCCTAGGAATGGTTAGGGGGCTCCCCCATCCTTCATTCACTTCATCCTACCGTCATCCATATTCTCCCACCATCAAGACACCATTTCTACCCTCAAAAGGCTCTCAAAACCCGTCTTGTAGAAAACTAGGGCCTCTTGTAGCAATATAGGACCTCTTGTAGAAGCTCTTGTAGCAGGCATGTAGCATTATTTTCCTCAACCTATTTCTATCCACATGTTGACATTATCCTAGTTAATATGAATAATGGCCACCAAATTGTGCCATTTTTTATTAAAAGAATCTCTAAGATCACTCCAACCACCTCCTTTCCTCACTACAACCATAAGACAACAAACCAAAGCTATAATTAGTGTTTTTAATCAGAAGCGTGTTAAAATCTAGATTCCTTATTTTCAAGAAAATGTAGAGTAGACCAATGATACATGCAAATAGGTTATTGATTTGATTAAATGTGCTAAGTGGAGTAGCTTTACTTCTACAAGTAGACTATCCCTTTCTATTTCATGAAATGTTAATTAGCATCTACATTTGAATGAATTTCATTTTCACTTTCATAATTAGAATCAGGTTCAATTACGCTTTCATAAGAAGTTTTCACTATAGTTAGTTGGAGGAATGGTCTCTGAACACCTTGTTCTAATTTCATGACTGAGGGTGACATGAGTAGAACCTAACCTACTGTGAATATAACATTGTCACTTCTATGTTTGTAAGAACCCTGAGTTGATAATTTGAGTTGAGGAGCCCTTGAGAGTTGAGAGTTGTCGGGGAGGTGTTCAAGTCAGTGTTGTTTCTGCTTAAGAATTTTTTTTTTATGTTTTACATCAGTCTTATTTCTTTGAAAAAGTTGAAAATTTTCAAAAAATAAACTTGTTCTTTAATGCCTCGTAGGAGTAGGGATAACCAAGGAAATTTCTTACCAAAAAACCCCACACCCTCAAGTAACCAAACTTCATTCTTCTTTGGTGGCTATGAACTTCCCTCTTTTACTATAGGGGAGTTAGAAAGCCCTCTAGGTGAGTAACTTGAAATTTTTGAAGAACCTATAGGGGAATAAGAATAACCCACCTTACCTATCCAAACCATGTCTGAAAACAGGAACAATGATATTTTCCCTATCAAAGAAACCAATTGAGAGGCTAAAATGAAGAATATAAGCCTCACTTCCCTTCCACATTTCCATGTCTTGACCTCCAAGGATCCTAACACCTTCATGTTTAAGTTTGTTGTTGGCTGTAGGAACTGATCCTATGCCTCTGATGAGAAGAAGATGAAGTTGTTTCCTTCTACAATTAGATATGCAACCTTGTGTTGGTTTTTGGCCTTTTTTCATTTTATTTTATATTTTTGATTTTTCTCAAAAAGTAAAAAAAAATACTAAATCTAAAACAAAAGCTTAAAAAATATAAAGAAAATAAAATCTAAAATACAAAAATGAAAAAGTTAAAAGGTGTTAGATTTTAAATTTTAAAAAATTTTCTAGGTCTAAAGATTAAAAAAGAAAACTAAAAAGTCAAACCAAAAGATTAAAATTAAACGTTACCTAAACTAAACTAACCTCAACAAAAATATAAAATCGAAAATCTAAAAAATCAAAATTTTAAATTTTAGATTTAAAACTATAGCCAAATTTAAAAAAAAAAAATTGAAAAATTAAAATCTAAGACTAAAGCTAAAGTCAAGTCGAAAATCTAGAATTTAATGTTGCCATGAGTCGTATGTGTATGTGCAAGTCAAAGGGAATTGCATAGGATCCGTGGAAGGATGTGAAGAAAGAGAAGATGTGTGTATGAATGGTCAACGAAGATAGAGATGCTGGAGTGGAGATGTTGTGGGAATGTTGGTCGAAGGAAAATGTACGAACAACAGAAATGAGGATGTGTAGAGAGGAGAGGTAGTCGAGGTTTGAATGAGAATGCAGTATGATGGATGCGATGAGGAGCTGCGAATAGAAATGGCAGCGCAGGGGATGCGTACGGATGGAGAGCATTAGGGAAAGGATGTAGATGGAAGCTGGCAGTGGCAGAGATGGTAAAGGGGCTGCATGCGGATAAGGGAAATGAGGGAGCTGACAACAGATCGATGAGGATGAAAATCTTGCGTAGAAGGAGCTATGCGGCGAAGGTTGAGGGGTGGTAGCGTACAGGAAAAAATGCAACAATGAATACACCGCTTCGCAGAGGAAAAACGTAGGCAGAGCTTTTAAAATTTTTCATTTTACCCACAGAATCATATTTTTATTCTTTAAATTTGAATACACTAGCAATTATTTAATATTTAAAATAGAGATCGAGCCCAGATCTGCAACCAGATTCAATCCTAAGACCAGGTCTTAGCCTCCAGGGCCTAGATCTGAACTTTTTTTCTGAGAATCTGCCAGTACAACCTACACAAAACCAGAAACGAAAGACCCAAAAACCCAATATATGTACAAAATAAAAACCCAAAAACCCCGGTGAATAAAATAAAAATAATTGGGATTTACAATGCTATTTTACAGATCAGAGGCCCTCATGGCTAGATTTAAAACCATTTTTCACAATTAATAAAAAAACGAAATTAAGAGAGGCACAAGCCCAAGAAAACCCTGCAAAAAAAATATTTCATAAGATAACCTCAAAAATTAGGAAACAATGGGCTTTTTTAGATTTTCTGAAATCTAAGAGTCAACTAATCTAACTGAAGATTTCCCAAAATGCTCAAATCTTGAATAATGATCTCTGCACACTTAGATCTGAATTTTAGATTGATAGAGATTTAAAAAATAGCCATGAGACCTTTCAGAAATATAGATAACTGATATTTCTATCAAATCAAAATGAAATTTAAGAAAATCCAGAAAACTGCACAAGATACCTATATGCAGATCAATCCATAAAGGCCTTCAACCATCAAAATGCCAATAAAAGTAATAGATTTTAGAGACAATATCACCACATAGATCTGGAAAAGGAACACCAAAGTCTGTAACCCCAAATAATTTATGTTTATTGATAAAAAATTACAAGAGCTTCTCAGAAAAAATGTACGATTCAAAGATCGAATAAAAATGACATACAAAGATCTCTAATTTATAAGATAAAATATCCAATGGCTAGTTCGGTTGATCCTTGTCAAAATAATCTCGATTGTCGAAATTATAATTTTTTGAGGAAATTTGAATTTATCATTTAATTCCTTTTTAATTAACTCAAAAATAATATTATTGAGTCAATTACCTCAAAATTTTGACTTTGACTTAACCAATAAGGCCCAAGGGTCCAAAATTTCTTGAAATTCTCAATATTCCCTTGGCTTGGGACCTTTTAAAAAATTATTTTTAAGGACCCACGAATTTTTCCTTTGAAGAATTTGAACTCACCTAGGACTAAAAATCAATTAAATTTATAGCTTAGTATTTTTAATTTTATTTGGCCAGAAAATTTAATTAATTGACTGAGATGGGATTTAATTATTTTTCCAACCCTCTTTACATAATATGAATACATTTAGACACATAAAGGGGGAATACCCATTCGTGATAGACCCTCAAATATCTACCCACTTTTGCGACTCAAAACATGATCTAGTAGACCAAGTAGCTTGTAATAAACTAATTTAGAAAATTAGCTAGGATTATTCCCAAACTACTTTTACAAAGACTTGATAGAAAAAAATAGGACTCACTTAGCATCTTGATGAAAAAATCCACCCTAGCTTTGGGGTGAGGCTGGAGGGGAAAACTTTGTCCATCACTTGTGTTGAGAAACACAAATGAATCAGTGAGACAAAAAAAACCTCTTAGGATAGAAATCATCACCAAAATACTAGGCTTACCTAGGTTGTTACATACATGGTGGTATTACTTAGATCATTTACATTATAAACATGCAGAATGGGTTTACATCATTTATAAAACTGTCGTCTGATGATGAAATATGAATGGCATGAATACCTCGAACATAATAAATCCCATTTGCAAAAATGGAATTGTACTGCTATGGGGTCGTTGACATGGAGTGTTCAACATCTGGCTCTACTTGGGGACACATTGCTTCATTGAAGGAATGTGAGAATCCAAAATTTTCATCCAATAAACACACAAAATTTCATAAGTAGCGTCCATCCAAATATCCTCGTATAACATTAAGCACATGGAAAATAGAATCTCTTTTATCATTTAATATTCTACTTAACATGAAAAGTAAATCTAATCTAACTACAAAATGAAATGATGAAAGGACAAGGAGTAAGGTTAGAAATACATTACAAAGGATGCCCAATGGCAGCAGATGTCATCTCTGAAGAACAACTTGTGCAGTTCGTCATTCACTGGTAAGTGAAGTGGTTCACCTTCCAACGTGCTCAAGTGGAATGAGTTTGGTTCAGCAATGCCTCTGATAATATAAGGTCCCAGCCACAAACTATCAACTTTCTTATGTTTTTCTAGATTTTCATTCTTTCGATCCCAAATTAATACCCTGTCTCCAACCTGCAAAGATATAGATTGAGATGATTTATCAAATATTTTCTTAATGTTAGATTGATTTTTACACATATTATCTAAAGATTTCCTACGAGTTTCATCTAAATCCAAAATCTGATGAATGCTATTTTGAACAACATCTTTATCGGTGGAAAAATGTAAGGAGTTGGTAAGCTGGTAATTTAAGGTGCATATGCAAAGTTACATCCAAGCCATAAACTAATTCAAAAGGAATTTTACCAGTAGCTTTCTTTTTAGTAATTCTATCTGCCCACAAAGCATACTTGATTTTGTTGTCCCAAGATCGATTATTATCTCATACTATATTCTTGATAATGGTTATAATATTTTTATTACTTGAATTAGCTAGGCCATTACCCTAAGGATAGTAGTTAGATGAATGAGATAATGTAATGCCATACTTAAAACAAAAAGATGAAAATTCAAATGAACTAAAAGCCTTGGCATTGTCGGTAGTGATCTTGGAAGGGAAACCAAATATAGTAATGATTTGATTTTCAATAAAGTTCCTAATGACTTTTTCATTGACATTCTTAGCAGGAATGGCTTCAACCCATTTTGTGAAATAATCAATCGCAGATAAGATCTAGGAGTAGCCATTGCTAGAATTTTCATGGAATTTCCTGATGAAATCCAGACCCCAATGTTGAAAAGGTTGTAGGGGCAGGGCAACTAGCTTCTACTTCCCAGTGAATAGTTGATAGGCTTGGCCACTTCTAACAAATTTATGGACATTTGAAAAAATTGAAGGCAAATAATAACTATCTCTCAAAATTTTATGGGCGATAGTTCTAGCAGCATAATGACCACCACAAAATCCTGAATGAAACTCATAAATAAATTTCTTGGACTCAACCTCATCAACACACCTAAGTATTATCCCCTCAGGATTTCTCCATCCAAGGCCATCCTTCATGAGGTTAGGACATGTAAGATTTAAAAAATAATAAATAATGTCCTTATACCATTCATACTTTTCTAACCTTTACAACTCAGGCAAAGATGCATCATTGAGACAAATCAAACCAAGTGCTTTCTCATTACCTTTGTTCATCATTTCAGCCAAGCCTTGACCCTTGACTAACTTGGTGGGCCTAATCTCTAAATCATACTCTTGAATTTTAGTAACCCACCTAGTACGAGTCCCTAAGCAATCAGTTTGAGTTAATATATCTTTAATTGCGGAATGCGGGACAAAAGAAATGATTTTAGAATAACCCACATAAGTCCTAAGATGCTTAAGAGACTTAACCAAAGCATAGGCTTGCTTTTCCATAGTATTATAATTTAATTCAGAATTTTGAAGCACTCTACACATGAAAGAAATAGGTTGTTCGTGACCTTCCTTATTATTTTTTAATAATATGCCAACAATGGTATCTTTAGAAGCAAAAGAGAAAATCATGAAATCCTTTGAATAATCAGGACTTGACAAAACGTAAGCCTTGGCAATAGCACCCTTAATTCCTTGAAAATCCCTTTTTCCATCTTCTTTCCATGAAAATTTTACGTCTTTTTTCAGAAGACTTTGAATAGGCTTAGCTATTTCAATGTAATTTCAAATAAATATTCTAAGAAAATTAGTTTTTCCTAGAAAAGACTGAAGGGATTTAAGATTATGAGGGAGAGGAATCTTTTGGATTGCCTCAACTCTTTCAGAATCAATCTTGATCCCATATTTTGAGATGATGTGAAAAAATTAATTTCCCTTCAGTTACTCCAAAAATAGACTTAGTTGGATTCAAGGAAATCCAAAATTCTCTACACTTATCAAAAACTTTCTTAAGCTGACCTATGTGACTAATACCATCTTTAGAAAAAACAGTAAGGTCATCTTGATAAATTTCAATAATTTTACCAATTAAACCTTTAAAATCATAATCCATAGCCCTTTGAAAAGTAGCCCCAACATTATTCAACCCAAAAGGAATTCTAATGTATTCGAAAGTACCCCATGGTGTGGTGAATGTAGTCTTGTTACGATCTTTTTTTAAACCCAAACCTGATTGTATCCAGAAAAACCATCTAGAAATGACATCATTCCTGAACCCATTACTCTTTGCAACATAGTTTCCATGTTGGGAAAAGGGTAATTATCATTTTTACATGCTATATTAAGGTTTCTAAAATCGACACAAAGTCTAATGGTACCATTCTTCTTCCTAACAATCACCAGGTTGGAACACCATGTTGAATGTCTATTTTGCGCAATGATTCCAGTTGCGAGAATTTTTGAAAGCTCTTTCTGAACCAAAGGGAATAACTCTGGATTTATTTTCCTACGCTTTTGACGAAAAGGTTTAACATTCTCATCTTTTAAATGGATAATGTGTTGCATGACATCTTCCCTATATCCTTTTAACTCAACGTAAAAAAATGCTAAAACATCCCTATATTCATGAAGTAAATTGGTCAAATTTTTCCTTTCTTCTTCATTAGTACCTTTACCAATTTTGACAATCTTAGGGTCCTCAGAGGTACCAATATCTACCTTAATAAATTCACTCGGATCCATTTTATTTTCCTCTTTCATCTTTGTGGCATCATGCCGATCAAATTGCTTCTCTAAAGAAACAATATTCCCAGGATTTATAATATCATCATGATCATCGAATCCATTCTCCCTAGAATTTATCCAAAAATTTTCAAACTCATCCAAATTATTAAGAAAATGAATGACTTTCTTTTCATCATTAAAAACTTGCCAATTCTTTGAATTATCCGGGACTGAAGATCTGAAAATAATTTCAATTTTTATCTTATCCTTAATTAATTCATCAGATAATTGTAAGGTAGAAGCAGCCAAAACAAGCTCATCCGCCAATCTATTATTTTCTCTTGGGATAACTTCAAGGTTAATGGCATCAAATTATTCCATAACATCCCGCACAACATTTCGATAATTCCTTAACCTTTGATTTTTACATGTAAATTTATTCTTAACTTGCATGATAACCAAATCAGAGTCTCCCTTAATACTAAGCAACTTAATTCTTAAAGTTTTTTCCAACTCAAAACCCAAAAACAAGGCTTCATATTCAGCCACATTATTGGTTGCATCAAACTCAGGTCTATAGGAAAACTTAAAAATATGACCAAGGGGAGACTTCAACATAATTCCAGCAACCTTGCCATACCTAGATGATGCACCATCAAAATGCATGTACCAAACTTGATCCCTTAGGTCATCAAAATTCACATCAAACTTTTCATCTAAAGGAACTATGAAATTAGACATAATAGCATAATTCCCCATGTTAGGTTGTTCCTTAATTATTTCATTATGAGGTCTCTTAGGATGTTCCACATGGAATCTTCTTTCAGGCTCTCTATTTAGCTTCATAAACCCTTCACCTCTAGGGGCAGGAATCATAGCATAAGACCAATTCATTTGAATACTTCCTCCTAGATCAGAGGCCCACTTTCTAGATAACAACATACCCCAAGCATCTATAACATCAACAAAAATATGTCCATAACAATCATTATGTCTGGATAAACCGATAAATGAGCTTGCAAATCCTTGGTTAACCCATGAACTTCAATTTTCTTAGAATCCATGGCACATATATTGTAGTATGGTCTAGAAACTCTTAAATTAAGCTATTCTATGACCCTCTTGGTCATGACACAAGCTGAAGCACCCGAATCTAGCATATAATTATTCAATTTATAACCATTAACCATCAAAGTAACAAAAAATGGTTGATGTTCCTTGTTATCTGACTCCATTTTTTGCAGATATATAGGGGCATATTGATAAGAAACTTCAGGAGTCTTATCTTGAGTAACATTAACATGTGAAGCTCCTAGAACATCTAAAAAATTATCTCTCTGAGTGGGAATCATTAACGTCTCAGTGATAGGCACCAAGATCTTAGCATTATTCAACCATCCGCCCAAATCAATATTCAAACCAGGACTAGGATTAAAAATTTGAGGGGGAGTTTGATTATTACCTTACTCTTAATCCCTTATTTGATAAGTTAATCATTTGTTCTTAGCAATTTCCAAAACTTGATCAGGAGAAGGATTTTCACCAAATAATTCAATCATCAAATCCTTTTCATGATCAAAATTATTGATACTATGAGAATATGTAAAAGGCCTAACATCTTGACTATTTTCCTTCACTTCCATAGAAAAATAAAACTCCTAACCAACAACATTTATCTGATTACATGCCCGAAAAATTCCACTATTCATGATTCTTTTAATAGTGGGACAAGTAACCTCCTCATGAAGAGCATTAGAAGCTCTACAATAAGGTGGGGCTTCATCAACCAGATTAGTAGATTCAAGCAGATTAGGAGGTCTCTTCTCACTAGGCTAGCCTTTTTTCTGCCAAGTATTATTACCTTTATTATTATTATTATGATTCCTAGGCTGGGAATTTTGCGCTTGAGACCTTTCCATTTGGACCAACCTAGAATACAAAGTGCTTATTTCCTTAGCATGGTCAGAGATTAATTTCGCTTGGTTAAGCTCCATGCTTTCAAGCTTTTGCATTAACTTTTTCATAGGGTCGTCATCATATTCTAGAGGATATTTACCTTTAGGCCCTTTCAATTTAGTCGTGGCCCTATCAAAACCAGGAATTTAAGACTTCCCTGATGCCCTTTTATCCTTTTCAAGTTCTTCAGCTAAAGACTGGCAATCCTTATAATCAACAATTTTAGCATGCCTTAGCTCATATGAAGTATCAGAATTAAAAGCATCAATGTAAAAATTCAGAAGAGATCCATCAGGAGGCTTATGAGTTTGAGATATTTCCTTAAGGATACCATTAAATCTCCTATTAAATTCTTCAATCGTTTCATTCTCTTTCTTTTTTATGGTAATGGTATCTTTTGCCAAATTCCTATCTTCCCTTTTATCACCAAACTTATCCTTAAAGGCAACTATAATTGATTCAAAGTTATTGAATGATTTATTAGGTTTTTCAGTAAACCATTCCATAGCATCTTGCTCAAAATTAAGAATAAAGAGATTCATATTTACATCATCAAAATTGTTATTTAAAACCAAAAATTTATTCCACCAACTAGTGAAAGAAAACAAATGAACTTTGACACTAATCGCATTATTTCCCTGGAAAAAAGGTAATCTTTCCATGCCATGTTCAGGGTAATCATTGGGGTAACCTATTCAGCAAGATGTCATGGATAAATTTTCCTTGTGTAACTTTTCTAACATAGAGAATGGATATCAGAGATAGCTTCCTGGCCGAGATTAACAAGAAGTGTATGAGAAGAGAGCTTATGTAATCGAACTCTTAGAACCCTTTCAGGATCTGGATTAGGATTAACCAAGCTACTTGGATGTCTTCTAGTACCAATTCCTATGTAAAATGAAGCCAATGGAGTCGCCACTAGGACAGGAAGCTAACTCAAACACCTGTGATGAAATATGAAGAAAGAGACGAATGTCGTAAAGCCAAAGACCAATAAATTGGTCCACGACAACGGCACAAAAAAATGTTGTCGCACAGAATGTCTAGGCACCACGACAACGACTCAGATTGGGGGTTGTCTCCTTGATCCCCAATCTCTATATCTAATTTGTCTCCTTTTAAACTAAGGGAGGTAGACCCTAACAAAAATGAAGAACGAGAACTGGTTGAAAATCAACCAATTCAGGAGACATAGTTAAATGACCAAGTACCTGTTAAGATTAACGATATTTTACAGATCCAATTAGATTTGAAGTTTAAAACCAGTGCCTTATGGAGTCAAAATATCCTGTTATGAGATTAAAATAAAGTAATTGACTGGTAACTACTGCTATGAAAAAATAAATCCACCATGATAATATTTAATTCCTCAATTAAGTGCTCAATTGATCTAACTGGAAGATAAGCTCTTTTCAATAATACGATTCAATATTCGATAAAACACCTTCATAATCATGCATCAACAATGTTCGATAAAGACAGGAAATTTATCATCACTTGAAATATTCCCAAAGTCGACTAAAGCAATTAATCACCAATTCCAAGCAATTTAAAACCACACTTATAGATAGTTTAAGGATCATCAAGCATAGTTAAGCATGAAAACACTTCCAACCAACCATTTAAATTTCAAAACAAAAAATATTATCATGAGAGAACCATCGAATATAAATGCTAGACATTTCCAATAATTCCGAATTTAAATGGTACTCTAAGTAATTTCAATTCAGAAAATAAAATTTTCCTATAGTAAAACTTTTGATAAAATTTAAAAGCTCACGATCTAATTTTTTTTTTTTTTTAGAATTTTTGAGAATTTTTTCAAAAGTTAAAAATCTTTTGGCCTTTTTTAATTTTTTTATATTTTTTATTTTTCTCAAAAAATAAAAAAAAATACTAAATCTCAAACTAAAGCTTAAAAAATCTAAATAAAATAAAATATAAAATACAAAAATGAAAAAGTTAAAAGGTGTTAGATTTTAAATTTTAAAATTTTTTCTAAGTCTAAATATTAAAAAAGAAAACTAAAAATTCAAACCAAAGGATTAAAATTAAACATTACCTAAACTAAAATGACCTCAGAAAAAATATAAAATCGAAAATCTAAAGAACAAAAATCAAAGAATCTAAATTTTATATTTAAAACTATAGCCAAATTTTTTAAAAAAATTGAAAAATTAAAATCTAAGACTAAAGCTAAAGTCGAGTCGAAAATCTAGAATTTAATGTTGCCATGAGTCATATGTGTATGTGCAGGTCGAAGGGAATTGCGGAGGATCCGTGGAAGGTTGTGCGGAAAGAGAAGATGCGTGGACGAATGGTCAACGAAGGTACAGATGTTGGAGTGGAGAGGCTGCAGGAATGTTGGTCGAAGGACAACGTACGAAAATCGTACGGACATCAGAAATGACGATGCGCAGAGAGGAATGGTAGTCGAGGTCTGAATGAGAATGCAGGATGATGGATGCGATGAGGAGCTAGGAATAGAAATGGCAACGCAGGGTATGCATACGGATGGAAAGCGTGAGGGCAAGGATGCGGATGGAAGCTAGCAGCGGCAGAGATGGTAAAGGGGTTGCATACGGATAAGGGAAATGAGGGAGCTGACAACAGATCGATGAGGATGAAAATCTTGCGTAGAAGGAACTATGTGGCGAAGGTTTTAGGATGGCAGCATACAGGAAAAAACACAACAATGAATACATAGCTTCGCAGAGGAAAAAAGTAGGCATAGCTTTTAAAATTCTTCCTTTGACCCACAGAATCAGATTTTTCTTCTTTAAGTTTGAATACACCTACAATTATTTAATCTTTAAAATAGAGGTCGAGCCCAGATTTGCAACTAGATTCAATCTTGAGACCAGATCTCACCCTCCAGGGCCTAGATCTAGCCTAGATCTGAAATTTTTTCTGAGAATCTCCCAGTACAACCTGCACAAAACCAGAAACGAAAGACCCAAAAACCCAATATATGTACAAAATAAAAACCCCAAAACCCCGGTGAATAAAATAAAAATAAGCGAGATTTACAATACTATTTTACAGATCAGAGGCCCTCATGGCCAAATTTAAAACCATTTTTCACAATTAATAGAAAATGAAATTAAGAGAGGCACAAGCCCAAGAAGACCCTACAAAAAAATATTTCGTAAGATAATCTCATAAATTAGGAAACAATGGGATTTTTTAGATTTTTTTGAAATCTGAGATTCGGCTAATCTAATTGAATATTTCCCCAAACGCTCAAATCCTGAATTAAATGACAAATTACCTCAAAATTTTGACTTTGACTTAACCACCAAGACCCAAGGGTCCAAAATTTCTTGAAATTCTCAATATTCCCTTGGCCTAGGATCTTTTAAAAAATTATTTTTAGGGACCCATGAATTTTTCCTTTGAAGAATTTGAACTCACCTAGGACTAAAAATTAATTAAATTTCTAGCTTAGGATTTTTTATTTAATTTGGCCAGAAAATTTAATTAATTGACTAAGAGGGGATTTAATTATTTTTCCAACCCTATTTACATAATATGAATACATTTAGACACATAAAGGGGGAATACCCATTCGTGATAGACCCTAAAATAGCTACCCACTTTTATGACTCAAAACATGATCTAGTAGACCAAGTATCTTGTAATAAAATAATCTAGAAAATTAGCTAGAATTATTCCCAAACTACTTTTACAAACACTTGATAGAAAACACTAAGACTCACTTAGCATCTTGATGACAAAAGCCACCCTAGCTTTAGGGTGAGGCTGGAGGGGAAAACTTTGTCGATCACTTGTGTCGAGAAACACAAATGAATCAGTGAGACAAAAAAAACCTCCTAGGATAGAAATCATCACCAAAATACTAGGCTTACCTAGGTTGTTACATACATGGTGGTCTTACTTAGATCATTTACATTATAAACATGCAGAATGGGTTTACATCATTTATAAAATTGTCATCTAACGATGAAATACGAATGGCATGAACACCTCGAACATGATAAATCCCATTTTCAAAAATGGGGGTGTACTGCTATGAGGTCATTGACACGGAGTGGTCAACAATTTCCAAAGAAACAAAGGAGGAAATATTTAGGATGACTCAAGGACATGATGATACCTAGAGGACTATGAGGAAATATTTCAACTCAATTATAGGAGGGCCAACTATACCCTTGATCCTGAGTCCCTCAACCTAGTTCTTCTCCGAGGGATCCAAAAATATGTGATGGAAACCCTCAACCTAATATCTGGAGGATATGTCTACTAATTAATTTATGATGACATTAAAAATGTATTCAAGAATCACTCTAGGGCTGCTAGGAAAAAGGGTAGGTCTAGCCAAATCTTGATTAGTTCCTCTCCCTTGACAACATACATCAAGCATGAGATAGGGAATATGTTGGACAATTTTAAGAGTAAAATGTTGCATACATTTTCCTTACAAATGGATACTATACAAATCAAAAGAAAGCAAGAGGAAGTTGAAAGAGCACTCACTATATTTTTCGATAGATGTACTAAAAGACATCCTAGGAATGGATTTGCACTGAATTTCATATAATTATTCCTAGTCTATGAAGAGGATCATGAAAAATACATATGACCCTATTTTCTAGGCATAAAGGTTCTATATTAGGGAGTATTGGACAATGGGTCAGAATAGTTCTGTGTCATTAACTGAATGATATCCCTAGGACCTCACGCATATCAAAAAGGCATGAAAGGTGGACATTTTCCTCACTACAATCCAAATTTGAATGCACCTTTCTAGCCTTGGTACCCTTCCAATCATCCATCATGGTCCACACCTCCTCCTTGGCCTTATTCTCCTCCATATCCTCCTCAACCTATCAACCATCCTTTTCAGCCATATCGACCCCAATCTTCCCAATGTGGCAACCCCTCATAAGGTCAGGTACCTCAAACAAACTAGCCTCTTGATTTACTACCTCCACCCCAACCTCAACCATAACTAAATCATCATATGCAACCTAAGAAACATAAAATTCTTACTCAATCCCTAATCTAAACCCAAACAATAAGTAGGCACAATAGGTCTACAGTGGAGAGACATCCTATCCTACTTATGTTGTGGAAATCCAAGAGATCAACCTTCATTCTGGGAGGGTGCTCCCAGATAATCACCCACCTTATCCACCTCAAGAGCTTGAAGAAGAGAAGGAATAGAGTGCTCCTCAAGGAAATTCACCCCCTATCCTGAAATATTGGTCCACCCTAACCAACACACCCCAAAAGAGGTTGAACTTCTGCGAGGGTTAAGGAATTTGTGTCAATATACCCCTTCTATAGGCCATTAAATATGTTCCCATATACAAAATATTACTAAGGAAAAATGTTTCAAAAGGCCTGAGAGAAGAAGAAGAGATACCCACACCATCAATTTTGTTGGACAAATATCTGATCTTATACTTGGGAGGGTGATATCCCCAAAATACTTAGACCCTCGTAGCCGAGTAGTGAATGTGCACATCGATGGAATTGTGGTCCTTAATACCCTCATTGATCTCAGGTCTCCAATCAATGTGATGACTATGGAAACCATGTTGAAGCTCAATCTCCAAGTGGCTTTCAAAAGGACCACCACAGTGTTACAACTTCAAGACATATCCACAGTAACTCTTGAGGGAATTATTGAGTATTTCATGGTCTCCATTGAATCCTGGGAGTACCCTACTTATTTCCTAGTCCTCCATCCCAAACAAAGTTGAATGATAATCCTATCATCTTATGAGGACCTTGGTTGGCCACTGTTGATGTTTACATTAGTTGTAGGGTAGGGAACATGACTATCAAGAATGGACATTTATCAAAACAACTTGTGTTGTATCCTCTTGCTCAACCTTCTATTGCAATTTATTTACCCATATGGTTAGAGGATGATAAAGAGGATGAATTGTATCACACAACGCCATACCTAATATACATCGTAGAAATTGTTATAGGAGGGGGGAAACTTGATGATGATTAGCTTATTCAACATATATTATAGAACCAACCCCCCAATCCTATACCAATTGATGAATTTATATAAGAATCAAAGAGTAGTCTCTGGAATGACTTGTGATCTATTGAATATATCCTATAACATGTCAAGATTGTAGAGTTTGTCCCATCCAATACTCTAAATATCAAACCCTTTGTCTCATCCAAATAGGAAGAAAAATTGTGCAATGTACTGAAGAAACACCTGTATGTTTTTGCTTGGGATTATAAGGAAATGAAAGCCATTCATCTCTTAGTTTGTACTCATTATATTTACATCAAAGAGGGATGAAAGCCTCTGCACCAACCCCCGAGAAGGATGAACCCAACCCTTAATGACATTGTGAAAGAGGAATTACAAAATTTACTAGATTCAGGGTTCATATGCTCCATTTAATATAGTGAGTGGGTGTCACCTTTGTTTTAGTTCCAAAGTAGAATGGGAAGTGGAGGATCTGCGTTGTTTACTGGGAACTTAAGAAGGATACAAAGGACAATTTTCCTTTTCCCTTCATTGAAAAATTCCTATATGGCCTTGCAGGAAAGAAGTTATTCACCTTCCTATATAGATTTAATGGATACAACCAAATTCAGATCAACACTAAAGACCAAGACAAGACCACATTTACATGTCCTTGTGGTACCTTTTCCTATAGATTTCTTCCATTTAGTTTTTGTAATTCCTCTGCTACTTTTTAGAGGGAAGTTCTAAGTATATTTGGTGAAATTTTTCATGACTATGTTTAGATATACATGGATGATTTCACTCCTTATGGATGTGACTTTCAAGAATCTCTTTCTAATTTCTACAAAGTCTTGAAGAAATGTATTGAAATGAGTCTCTCATTGAGCCCTGAGAAATGTGAGTTTTTGATGAATGCAGGGATTGTACTTGGTAATTTCATATCTAAGGAAGGGATACAAGTTGACACAAACAAGATTTCCATCATTAAAAGGGTCCCTATCCCTCAAAAGAAAAGAGATGTCAGTAGTTTCCTTGGATTAGGTGGGTATTATAGAAGTTTCATTAATATTTTAGCAAACTGGCTCCACCCTTGTTTGGATTGTTGGCTAAATATTCATATTTTTTTTGGACAAACAACTGTCAAGAAGCCTTCAAAACACTTCAATAAAATCTTACCACTGCACCCATCCTAAGGTGTCCCAATTGGAAATTATTCCATATAAACGTAGATGCACCAGGAAAAGTTGTAGGGGCTTACTTAGGACAAATGGAAGATAAATTGCCTTATTCTATTTATTTCATCAGTAAGACCCCTTCTAAAGTTGAGTTAAATTATACTGTCATTGGAAAGGAACTCTTGGTGGTGGTACATTATTTGAATAAGTTTAGGGATTATATCACTGGTTATCAAAAAAAAATTCACACTGATCATGCAACCATTAAGTATTTAATGAATAAACCTAATGATAATGCTAGGATAATTATATGGTTTTTATTATTGCAGAAATTTTATTTGACTATTGTTGATAAAATAGGGAAAGAGAATGTGGTTGCATATTTCTTGTCAAGACTAACCCTGCATACAGGAAAGTAATAAATGATAGATGATCAACTTTCAGATGAGAATCTCTTTTCCATCTCAGTGCTTTCTCCTTGGTTTGATGATATAGGAAACTATTTGGTTATTGAGAGATTCCATCCTAACATATCCTCTAAGGATAAAAGAAATATTGTCAGGAAAAGCACCCCATTTACACTGATTGGGGGAAATATCTTTAGATTGTGGCTTGATCAGATCCTAAGAAGGTGTGTGAGGGAAGAAGAGTTATTTGACATCAATCAGCATGTCATGATGGTCCCTATGGGGGCCACTTTGTTGCTAAGAGTACAACCTTCAAATTTCTACAATCAGGTTACTATTGGCCCACTTTATAGAAGGATGCAAGGAGGTACACCATCAGGTGTGATTAGTTCTAGAGGATGGGTAAGCCAACACCCAAGGATGAAATTACTTTACAACCTTAAGTGAATCTAGAGCCATTTGAAAAGGTGGCCATGGATTTCATTGGACCTATTGATCCCCCATCAGGACAGAAAGTGTGTATCATTGTATGCATGGATTACTTGATCAAATGGGTTGAAAACAAAGAAATAAAGGAAACAACTGAGCTGTAGGTGACATAATTTTTGAGGGATAACGCCTTCTACAAATTCGTTTTTCCAAAGGAATTAGTCACTGATCAAGGAGAGAAATTTACATAAATTTTTATTAAATATCTTATGAAGAAGCACCGCATCAAGCATAGGGCATCTACTTCCTATCATCCTCAAGAAAATGGGATGGTGGAAGTCACAAACAGAGCATTGGAGAGAATTCTTACCAAGTTTGTTAGCGACAACATAAAATATTGGGCAGAAAAAATTATGGAAGCCACTTGGGCCTACAATGCCACTTGGAAGACCACCACTGGATTCAATCCATTTGAGTTGGTCAATGGGAATAAGGCCCTATTATCTATTGAATTTGAGTACAACACCTTGATGATTTCAGCTCAGTTAGACTTGGATCTGACTACAGAAAAATAGGAAAGGTTGCTCCAACTCAACGATCTAGATGAATTTATAATGCAAGCTCTCCTGCACATTGAGGTAATCCAGCTACAAAGGAATATTTGGCAAGATAAGCACATCTAAGAAAGGACTTTTCAATAAGGAGATTGGTCCCTACCGTATGATTCTAGAATTAAGGATTTCAAGTGGAATTTAATGACAAGATGGCTAGGTAACTATCTAGTAGATAAGTGTCATGAGAATGGGTCTGTCCAAATAAAAAAAATTGATGAGGAAGGGATTCCCTTACTTTTCAATGTTCATAGGTTGAAATTTTAAAAGAAACCTTTGTCCAAAGAAGAATTTGCAAGTTCAGTAAATATAGAGTTAAATTTGATTGGGAGGCTCAATACCCTTAGTCCATAAAATTTCTAATAATAATAATAATAATAAGAGGGCCTAGATGAAAACCTCCATGGGGAATTTGAGGCCAACTCCTGAGTTAAAAACCTCTTTGAGGCATCCCATGAGAAAAAAAAAGAGAAGAAAAGAAAAAATAAAAGATGAAAATATCCCCAAGTGAAAACCTCCTCTGAGGCACCTATGGAAAGCATGTAGGTTTAAAACCTCTATATAGGTAGTCTGCTTGTCTCAAGAGAGAGAGAGAGAGAGAGAGAGAGAGAGAGAGAGAATAAAAACACGGGGAAGGAGTTCTTACACCATTTTTGCTAACGTCGTTTCTTTCCAGGACTCCAAACAACTGACATAATCATGGCTACAGGGTCGCATATACAAGTGTATTCCTCTATTTTTTCGACCACACATTTCATTTCCACACTCTCCACTCACATTCCTACCTCTCTCCATCCATAAAAAAAAAAGAATCAAAATCTACCTCCTCGTTGTAATATTAAAGGAGGACCCTGTAATTCTACAGGAGGAGCCCAAAATACTATGAGGGGGAGATCTGATGGGAAAAAGAGACTAGATGGTCATATTTTCTTTAGTTAATGTTGAGAGAGGTCTACCAATGTCAATTTCGTCACCCATCCACTCCATCTAGTCAAATTTAGCTCAAATTTCCTCTCTGTCATGTAACTAAAAAACAAAAAAACCTATGTTTCCATTATTCCACTAGCTACACCACTTCCCCATGATCTTAATATTTTCCTCATACCTTTCATGAATTTCCCTCAATATGAAATGCAAAATAAGTTCTTGAAAAATGGGATTAAATGACTACTATAGGAAGGATACTCTTGTAGCATCCTGTATAGTCACAAAAGAACTCCTTAAAATTCATTTTTTCCACCCATAGAGAGCATAATAGAGCTATTTATGAAGTAGAGAAGAGGCACATCGTCATTAGGAAGTAGTCCATCGAATCCACCAGCAATATATTATACTTAGGGAAGGGACCTGCACAAAAAACAAATTTATCAGTTGAAATACCATCAAGTTATGAAGGTCTGAATAGAAACAAGGAAAGAAAATCAAAACCCTTAAGATCACAATGTTATGAGATCCAGCTCTAGCATACAAGCATCTCTTGCAATTCAATCCATGTGTAGACTCATATATGACAACCCTCACCCCTTCCCTATGCATATACTACTAAAATGTGTTAATAGTCGAGAAAGGAATTTTAATGGGCTATAGGTGGCTAGTGAACTTGGTCACCCTCGTATAGTAAACTCAAGTTCATTCAGTCACACATGAAACATGGAAATTTCAACTCAAATGAGGTGGTGACTCTAAGGAGTGAGGTGATGATCACAAGGAGTAGGGTAATGATTGCAAGGAGTGGGGACAACATATCAAAAAATGAAGTCGTGTATGAGTCATGTCACCAAAAAGCTCCAGGCCTTTACCACAAAAGGGAATATTAAGTACTAGGCTCGACTCCATTTTCACCATTTCTCATTTCTAGGAAAAAATATTTAGAGGAAGGACAAGATAGTGCTATTAGACAAGATAGGGTGCCATTGAGCATCTTTGAACTGCGATTGCAGGTGCTATAGGAGAAGCTACAAGAGGCGCTAGGAGGGTTTGAACTACTACAAGAGGGCCAAGAGAAGCTACAAGAAGGAATTGAAGGGTGAAAGAGATCCATAGTGACCCAAATTTTTCTTCAAACACTCATGCACATGACAGAGCTATTTTGAAAAGGAGTAAGTGGATTTCTCCCTCCTTGATTTCCATACAATTGCATGGGAAATTCTTCCTAAAGTTAGTGCCCTGTAATAAAGAATTATGAAGTAGTTCATTTTTTTAAAATTGTCATATGTAAGGGAAATATAGGGTCAAATAAAGTCTGTTTTTTTATTAGCATCCTTCTCCCCCTCTAATAAAAAGTGAAATTTTACATTCTTCCTACAATCAAGACTTCTATAAGGCCAGAATTTGAAATACACCTACATATCCTTGAGAAGGAGAAGTAGGAGAAATGGGGGGAGGATTAAAAAAAAGAGATCCCATAGACACAAAGAGAAATATTCAACATAATCCAGTGGTAAGTATTTTTATGAGACATCATTGGTTGGATTTATTTGAACTTTTGAAGGGGTATGATGATGATATAACCCACAAATTTTCCATGCCACTAAATCCACATGGAGAAGATAGTGCCACCATTTTTGTTAGAGGCCTTGCAATATCTCTATATGTTGAACTAATAATAATAGTGAATACCTTACCCTTGGGGATTTTATGGAGAAAGGAGAATAAATAAGTGAGTGTCACAACCAGGAATAACTTCTTCATTCTGAAAGAAAAACCTGTAGAGGATAAAAATGGAGAGAGAAGGGATAGCCTAACTTACCCCTGGGATGAGGTGGCTTATCACATCCTCAAATATAAATCTTGTGAGGGAGATTGAGCATTGTATATTCCTACAATTTCAGGCTGATCCATGAGTTAAGACTCAAGGAATAATTTCCTATCCCACAAAGTCTTAATGTCCCACATTTCCTACTACATTTTATCATCGAGATGAGCCGGAAAGTTAGGAAAGGGAAACATTAGCACATTTCTCACCATGGCCTCATTAATATGATTTTTATGGATGCCCTCATCCACTTAAGGTACCATGTACTTTGGACTAGTTTTGTAGATATGGATAGGGAAAATTTCGTTTCGACATAAAACCTAACCTCTACACAAAAATAGGTAACACCAACCTCTAGTAATGTAGGTAGGGGAGTAAAGGCAGAGGAAGGATTGGAAGAAAAAGTAGAAGAGGCATCAAAAACAAAGGAAGAAGAAGAGATTAAGGAAGAAGAAGTAGAGAAACAAGTAGAAGAAAATCAAATCCCCAAGGATACTTCTAAGCCATAAGAGATAGATAAGCAAGGAAATAAAAAAAGACTCTCTCCATGGAATACTAGTAAGAATTGGCTGCAACATTGGTTACATTAGGCCCACTTGTGAAGCCCAAAAGGAGGCAGCCAAGGCAAGGTACCCTATACTTCAAAAAAAGTAAGAGCACTAGGATTAGGCAAGGGAAACTAAATCCTCCTTCAAAAATCCATATCACTATTGATGAGTCACCAAGAAAAAAGGAAGAAGTAGGAGCCAGTGAAGGGAAGACTGAGGAGGTTATCTATCCTAAGGCCAAAACCAAGCCACGTGTGATACCTATGGGAATGACCACAACTAGGGCAGTCACCTTTAAGAGACTCAAGGCACAAATTTCCATTGAGAAAGAAGAAGCAAGGAAGCCACAAGAAGGATCATCCACCCTAAAAGAAGATAAAAAATTCCTCCAAGTGCTTCAAGAGATTGATCCATAGCCCAAATTAGAATCCTACTACAAATTTGTTGAGGGAGGTAGGATTATACCTAAGAAATTTACAGTCCCACTCCTATATGAGTTGGATATAGATAGAGGAAGAACACATAGATGGATGCATTATTCCAAATACATAAATGTAGAAGATGTCGGCATCATGGAGGATAAATCCACTGAAATGGGAAAGGAATTGAGTGAATTGAGACTAAGGGAGTCAATTATGAGGGAGAAGCTACAAGAGGAAAAAAAAATGTTAAGAGAGCAACTGCACTAAAATGAGACACAACTTTCCACCATGGAAATTTTATCTATGGAAGCCATGTAACGCAGGCACCCATCCATGATCACGAGATCAAGTCCTTTGTGGAAAAATGCTCAAAAATTTAGTTGCTCAGAATTGGTCCAAACTAGATCGACTGGAAAGAGCTCGGAAAAACGATCCTATAGACATGAACGACACTGAAAACTGACGTTGTATGAGAAAGTTATTCAACTTTGAATTTTCTCAATTTCAGTTTAAAAATGGCCAATTTGACTTTATAAAAATATTTTATTAAAAAAGGAATATTCCACCGAATATTCTGGGAATATTTCATGGAATATTCCACAAAATATTCTGCAGAATATTCCTTTGGCCAGCCAATCAAAGGGCGCCACGTGGCCAGCCTGGAGGCCGCCACGTGGCCCCAAGGTCAAACGAAATGGCGTTCAAAATTTTTATTATGGTCGCGGACGGGTTCGACCCTAGGTCGAAGCAATAACAACGGAACGACCCAACCGGTGGAGCCACCAATGGTTATTAATTATATTGGTCGCGAATTTCTATATGAGGCTTGATTTTATTTGGGCGGGGCCCGAAAGGGGGCCAACCCCCTTCTTCATCGGACCTTTGGCTCGGAACTAGGAGATAAACTCAATCGGCGCGCATTACATGGGGTATGGTCACACAACTAAACGAACGGTGCGGAGTTTTATTTATATCATATGGTTCAAACCTTATCACATGCCGAAATAAACTCTAAGTTCATTCAATTATTTCCGTTCGGTGCGGTCACGTGGTGCTATGCGTTAGCCCCCCCTTTTTGGCGGTAATTTCAGCGGCGTGCCAAATATGGTGACTTTCCTAAATTGTTGGACTTATCTGGAGTTTCTCCACATTTAGTGGAGCTTTTCAAGGGGTAACTGGACAAAATTTCAGTTAGCCATAACTTTGGCTAGGGAAGTCCAATTGAAGAGAAATTTTTTTGATTTGGGGGTATTGAAGCATTCTGGAGCTGTTGAGACAGGTTGCAAAGCCATCAGGGCACTCTGTCGGCGATTTTATCGGTGAATTTTCTTGTGGAACCACCAGGGCTTAATGAAAGATCAACTGTATTGGACTATACTCATCCATTTGAGGTGAATGAATAGTCGATTTTTACTATTTTCAGTCATCTGCTTCTGAATTTGCAGCTATTTTAGCCTTTTGAGGCTTTCTTCACAGTGTAATACTTATTTTGAGCATTAATGAAAGAGGGAAAGGCCCATTTGGAGGCTTTTGGACCCAGCAGAGGTAGCCCAAGAGAGGGGTGAACTGCTTAAACAAATGCTTACTGTTATGCTATGCATTTTTGCTGCTATTTTCTAGAGTTTACTACTATTAAACAATAATTTTTAATAAGTCCACTTTTCACAATGAGACTTATACAGTGATCAAAACTCATTTTTTTCACTTTAAACCACATTACTTCCATTGCAGAATACTTGAATTTGCTTATTCACACATAAAATTTGGTTAATGAATACTTTGCACACATAAACAAATACTTTCATTTCCAGATCGATTTAGTGTTAACTTCATATTTCTTTAGGCAGAGCCAGTAAGAGGGCCAGAAGCTTCTGGTTTCATCCTTTCTAGTAAAGGTGAAATAACCAGTAAAAGCCCCTACTGTCTATCTCTGTATAAGAAATATTTTGTTCACACAATTTCAGATCAGATTGGTATCAGAGCTCTAGGTTTTGCTTAAGAGTTTGTGAAATTTGTGCAAGAAGATTGTGTTATTCTACAAAATTTGATGCTTACTAGGCTGAAATTGAAAAGAGGGGAAGGTCAATTGGTTAGAGAACAAGATAATCCTCAACCAAGGAGGGCTAGGGTGCCATTATCTCCACCTTCCATTTCATCCTCATTAGCCTTAGAATCAGCCACAAACATGTCTTCCAGAGAAGGATAAGTACATGAGGAAATGGATCCCAAGGAAGAAGAAAGAGTCTTTAGAAAAGCTTTCTTGGACATGACTGAGATGGTTAGGATCCTATACCAGGAAAGAAATGATAGGATTGCTGGAGAAGGGTCTAGAAACCAAAGAGAAGAAGGAGATTCTTCAGGAGGGAAGAAAGACAAGGATGAGTCTAAGAAAGGGAATGGAGGAAATGGTGATCCTTCATCTCCATCGTCATCCTCGTCCTCCACATCATCCTCTTCAACTTCTGTTAATCAGTCACACAAAACAAAAACATCTCTTAGAAATCCTTTGTTAAAGCTTGATGTGATGTTTGAGTTGCCGATGTTTAATGGTGATGTGAATGTAGAAAAATTGGATAACTGGATTAGACAGCTGGAAGTCTATCTAAGAATTTAGAATTTGCATGATGATGACACAAAAATCCAATTAGCCTCTTTGAGAATGGATGGAGCAGCTTTGGTTTGGTGGGAAGCCAAGACCAGGGAGGAAATTAAAAAGCATGGTAAGATAACTCTAACTTGGAATGAGTTTATTACTACTATTAAGAAACAGTTTTATCCTCTTGCTCATATTCAGAAAGCAATCATGAATTGGCAAAATTTTAGGCAACTTAAGGGTCAAAATGTGCAAGATTATACCCAAGAGTTTAGAAGGAGAGCACTTCTACTTGTGGTAGACTTACAAAGTCAAGACACCTTGTTGAAATACATAGGAGGTTTGCACAATTATCTGCAACATACTATTCTAATGTTTAATCCTACCAACTTAGATGAAGTCTGTGTGCAGGCTATACATTTAGAAGCTAGAGGAAAGAATACTCTTGATGAGGATAGTAATTTCAAAAACAAAGGAAAGAAAAGAGTTGCAAATTCAAGAAAAGAAAAAGGAAAGTTCTTTTGCAAGAACTGTTCAAAGACAAGTCATGATGAAGATCATTGTTGGAAGCTTCATCCTGAACTGAAACCAAAAAAATACAAGAACAAAAACAAGACCAAAGAAAAGGAGAAAACTGTAGCAACAGTTGAGCAAGACTTAGGGTCAGACTCAGGAGATGAGACAAAAAGCATAGCCATGGTTTTAAAGAATATTAAGGGCAAAGAAGTGGTGCAAGACACAATTCCCAGTTCTAGCTCTTTGAATTGTCACAAAGATACTCATGAAGAAAAGAGGAGGATAAAGCTCTTCCATGTGAGGGTAATTTCAAAACATACCAAAATTGACACATTGTTT
Organism: Pinus albicaulis; assembly: GCA_034641835.2. NCBI lineage: Eukaryota > Viridiplantae > Streptophyta > Pinopsida > Pinales > Pinaceae > Pinus > Pinus albicaulis. Next base: position 489,385,622 of record CM076580.1, on the reverse strand, counting down.
GATAGTGGGTCACAAGCTAATCTCATATCTGAAGACTTGGTCAAGCAGCTTAAACTTGAGACCATTCCACATCTGAAGCCTTATCCACTTGGATGGATATGCAAGGATGCCAACTTGCAAGTCTCAAGGAAGTGCATATTGCGCTTTGCAATAACTGCACACTTTATTGACACAGTTGAACTTGATGTGGTGCCGCTTGATATCTCAGGTATTGTTTTGGGAAGTCCTTACTTATTTGACAGGAAGGCCATCTTTCATCACCATGAAAACAAGTATCACTTGTTCAAAGATGGTAAAGAGTACATTGTGAGAGCACACAAGAAGAAGCTGTAATCTTCTTTACTCCATGCAAGTCAATTGAAAAGACTGGTTAATGCAAGTCAAAGTCTAACTTTGTTAATGTTGAAACGACCAGATTTTGAGCATTCGCCTTTTTATAATGTTGCTAATGATTTGTCTCAGTTTGATAATAGTTTATATTTGAAAGAATATGATGTTATGTTGCACAAATTACCTTTTGGGGCAGCCAATGCAGTGAATGAAGTGTCAAAGCAAAGCAGTGCAAGCAAGAAGGACACCCAATTCAGCATGGGAAAAAGTTGGTTTCAGAATGGTAGAATTCGCCATGGGAACAGTTTGCAAGGTGAAATTTATTTTAAGTCTTCTAGGAAGTTTGATCAATGTAGATTTTTTTTTTTTTCTACAGATTACAATTTCTTTTCTGCAAATTTTAATAATTTGCATCATGACTCCATCAATCTTAGCAATGGTCGATCAATTGATTCTAGAGACAGATTATCATTTTCTCAAAATCTTCATTTGATGAAATCGGGTAAATATTAGTTATTCAAGGGTGGAAGAGTGGAGAATAAGTCTCCACATTATCATTTTCACTAATCAGAGAGCTTTTGGGTTCCAAAAGCTTCCCATTTGGGAGGTGTGATCAGGAGATCAAGTCCTTTGTGGAAAAATACTCAAAAATTTAGTTGCTCAAAATTGGTCCAAAATAGATCGAATAGAAAGAGCTCGGAAAAATGATCCTGTAGACGCAAACGACACTAAAAACTGACGTTGTATGAGAAAGTTATTCAACTTTGAATTTTCTCAATTTCAGTTTAAAAATGGTCAATTTGACTTTATAAAAATATTTTATTAAAAAAAGAATATTCTGGGAATATTTTGTGGAATATTCCACAAAATATTCTGTGGAATATTCCTCTAGCCAGCCAATCAAAGGGTGCCATGTGGCCAGCCCGGAGGCCGCCACGTGGCCCTAAGGTCAAAGGAAATGGCGTTCAAAATTTTTATTATGGTCGCGGACGGGTTCGACCTTGGGTCGGAGCAATAACAACAGAATGACCCAACCGGTGGAGCCACTGAAGGTTATTAATTATATTGGTCGCAAATTTCTATATGAGGCTTGATTTTATTTGGGCGGGGCCCGAAAGGGGGCCAGCCCCCTTCTTCATCGAACCTTTGGCTCGGAACCGGGAGCTAAACTCAATCAGCGCGCATTACATGTAATATCCCTGTTTAGGGAAACCTCCCTGTTGAGGGTTCGGTGGGCCCTAACACGCTGCCGGGGTCTGCGTAATTGGGGGACTGTGCGAGGGTCCCCGTCCCGAGATGCTCCGGTGGGCCTTAAGACCCCACCCTTAACACCCTGGGATGCCGCCCTCACTAACAGTTCGAGCTTTTTGTGTAGTGGTTGGGCCTCTGTGGTATCAGAGCCGAGGTCTCGAGGTCGAGACTCGCGGAGCGTGGTGGGCTGTAATATCCCTGTTTAGGGCAGCCTCCCTGTTGAGGGTTCGGTGGGCCCTGACACGCTGCCGGGGTCTGCGTAATTGGGGGACTGCGCGAGGGTCCCCGGTCCGAGATGCTCACGTTAGACGCCCAAGACCCCACCCTTAACACCCTGGGATGCCGCCCTCACTAACAGTTCGAGCTTTTGGTGTAGTGGTTGGGCCTCTGTAGCCTTGCTAATTGGAATATTTCATTTTTGCTTTATTTTGCCGCTTTAGCTAGAAATAATAAATAAAGTGAGAAATAAGAGGGGTCACCTCACTTTAGTCACCTCACTTTATAAATAAAGTGTTCTTTTCCTAGTTGATCGACGTTATAACTTAGAGAGGGGGCCTTGGGGGTCCACATGAGTATGATGGGGAGGCATCAGGCTGACCCAAGGTTAACTGCGCAGGTCAAAGGAGAGTAAGGACGCTGTTAAGTTTTGGAGGGAGTTTGGCATTATAAAAGGAGGGGTTCTCACCTCATTTGGACATGCATTATTTGATATTGATATTGAGAGCTAGACTTCTGTCTGCTTAGCACGCCGGTTGTTTAGTCGGTCTGCAGCACTGCTTAGTGCAACCGAGTGTCTCCGGTCGGAGATCTCACCCTTAGCCTCGGGGGACTTCGAGTGCCTGCCCTGGTAAGGTTATTTCTGGTTTCACCCTTAGCTTCGGGGGACTTCGAGTGCCTGCCCTAGTAAGGTTATGTTCTGAGTACACTTTCAGTTTCAGTAGCAAGTAGCAGCAGTTTCTGGTGCAGATTTGGAGAGGAAGAAGCCCTCTTGTGGCTGCGCAGTTCTGAGGAGGAGGGACGCTGTTTCAGGAGAAGAGAGGATGCAGATCAGTCTTGGAGTGAGGACACTGTGCAGCAGGAAGAGGAGGACGCAGATTTGAAGGCACATTGATAGATCCAGCCTTGGAGGTTGTAGATCTGAGCAGATATTTGCAGATCTGGTTCTGTATGGTGCAGATCTGAAGGTATAGCTCTAGATCCAGCTTGGGAGATTGTAGATCTGAGGAGATATTGGCAGATAGCCTAGATCCGGGATAAGATCGTATCCAAATTTTTGCAAAAAAGCTGTGCATCCGAAGAGACATAGTCGCATCCGCATAGATCCGAAGGCTGGTGTAGCAGCATCCCATCTAGGAGGACGCATCAGAAGGACAGGGACGCATTCGGTTTCGGAGCTTCGCAACCCGCATCTGCCATTAACAGGAGGCGTATCCATCAAGTAGGACGCCGATCCGGAGGAGCGGGTGCTTGTGTTAGAAGGGCTTCGACGCTCGCTTTCCCGCATCCGTGAGCTGCGCCCCGAGCGCTCTCACCACCAGGGACGTTGTCATTGTTGTAGCCATTATTTGTCTGAGAGGGACTCCACTTGCCTAGAGCAAGGATAGGTGCATTCATTCTGATTTTTCTTGTACTCCTCTCTATGTACTTTCAGATTAATAAAATGGCTCAGTTTTCTGGCACTCCATGTGTATTTGTGCCATGATCTGGTTCAGTATCGTATTTTCTATATCTGTCTGGCATATTTCTGTGTATTACTGGTTATTTCCCCTTTGGGGATATTACAGTGGTATCAGAGCATAGATCTGGCTCAGCCTGTGGTGCTAGCAGTCTATGACGCCCGGGGATAACCCCTACATCCATCGGAAGAGTCTCTTCGGGGGAAGTGATTCTGATTCAGAGACAGAACAGCGGAATCCAATGGAAGACATAGCTGAGAAGCTGGATGCACTCATCCATCACATGCAGGATGTAACCAAGAGGGTTGCAGCTGTAGAGGTAGCACAGAGAGAACCCCCTAGGGTTCTCCAGGTGGGAGAAGGATCGGGCGTGTCTCGCTACATACCAGACGCTATTCCCATTGTGACAGCGCAGAGACCCTATGTGCCCACATTCGAAGACGCAGAGACAGGAGTACGGGGTGGTGCACAGAGGGTCAATCCAGCACCCACGCGACCCACCATGCCTACCTTTCCGGTAGAGGACGAGGGGTCGACAGCACCAAGAGATGGGGGTCCAGCCCAACATGCGGCCATTTTTGCAGACTGGCAGGGCCTAGGTCAGGCGTTCATGGATGCTTTCCCCTTAGAGCGCTATATCCAGTTCCGATGTGGCGGCAAAGCCCATGAGCAGGACCAACACAAGGGACGTGGATCCCACCGTGATAGTCACCGGGCAGCGAGTAAATTCCATTTGCCGATGTTTGATGGTTCGCAGAAGACTACGGCAAAGTCCTGGGTGGAGAAGCTAGACATCTATTTTCAGCTTAACCAGATGCCAGAGAGGGAGGCCATTAAGATGGCTGCATTTCATCTAGAGGGTGAGGCCCAGGACTGGTGGTTTCATGGGATGACAACACTGGGACATTCCACAGTGACGACATATGCTGAGTTCACCAGGAGAGTGGTGGAGCGTTTTGACAAGAAGGACCCGGAGCAGCCTTTCTTTGAGCTAACCAAGCTCAGACAGACAGGGAGTGCAGAGGCATACATCTCAGACTTCTTGAGGGTTTCAGTGATGGTACCTGACTTATCGACAGCTCGGATGGTCTATATGTTCGTGGAGGGGCTGTCAGAGCCACTTCGTGGCCTAGTCCGGTCAAACAAATCGGCTACCCTACAAGATGCTATTAGTAGGGCTCGTGACCTACAGGATGTTTTGCCCAGGACCCGACCGCCTTATCCACAGAGACAGGCTTTCCAGCCTAAGGGTAAGGACACGAGGGTTCCGCCTCCCAAGGCAAATCCTGGATGAGGACAGTTTGATGATGAGGCCAGGAGAGAGCTGAGGCGGAAGCGATTATGCTTCACTTGCCAGGAGCCGTGGGCACCGGGACACAAATGTACGGCAGGAAAGGCACATTTCATAGAGGTCTTCTCCGAGAGTGGCGGAGAAGAGGAGGAGGAGGATGATGAGGAGACAGGTGAATGTTACGCAGCACAGAGTACCTTGCCACCTCCACCACCGGAGACAGGTGGGGCATCATTTGCACCTACTGGGGGAGCTCTAGCAGCCTTGAGAGGAGTCCCCAAGTACTTGACCTTGCGCGTGTGGGGAACAGTGCGCAGACAGCGGGTTTCGGTCTTAGTTGACAATGGGGCCACCCACAACTTCATTGATGCCCAGATGGTTGCGCGGAGAGGCATACCGACGGAGGGCTTTGATGGGTTTTCCGTTTTGGTACCAGGAGATCAGACCATGGCATGTGCTCGATATGTACCAGAACTGTCGGTGACGATGGGCACCTATACATTGACCGATCACTTCTTTGTGGTGGAAATTCCGGACACCAATGTGATATTAGGAGTTCAGTGGCTTATTACTCTGGGGAAGGTCACGACTGATTGGAAGGCCTTGGAGATGGAGTGGGATGATCCCAAGACGGGGAAGCATGAAAAGATACGAGGGCAGAACACATATCCACCCTAGACAGTATCGGCACACAGCATGGAGGCGACATTCCGCAAGGGAGATATAGAGTGGGCAGTAGAGTTGCGGGCATCAGAGGCAGTAGATACAGGACGGACGGTGCACCCTGATCTACAGACTCTCCTCGACAGATATGCGGTAGTTTTTGGAGACATTCCGCCAGGACAGCCACCAGATCGGGGGTTTGAGCACACGATCGAGCTGGAGCAGGGGATACAGGCAGTGATCACCACACCGTATAGGCATCCCAAGGCCTATCGGGATGAGATATAATGGGCCATTCAGGAGTTGCTGGCCCTTGGGCACATTCGAACCAGCACCAATCCTTTCGCTTCTTCAGTAGTGCTGGTGAAGAAGAAGGACGGTACATTACGCATGTGCATTGATTACAGGGCTCTGAACAAGAAGACCCTGAAGAACAGGTACCCCATTCCCAGGATCGACGAGCTGATGGATGAGCTGAGAGGAGCACGGTTCTTCTCAAAGATTGATTTGAGGTCCGGGTACCATCAGATACGCATGAGGGAACAGGACATTCCCAAGACTGCTTTCAGGTGTCATTTTGGGCACTTTGAGTTTCTGTTCATGCCATTTGGGTTGACCAATGCACCTGCTACTTTCCAGTCTTGTATGAACCATATTTTCAGGGATCATCTGAGGAAGTTCGTGCTGGTTTTCTTTGATGATATCCTTATATACAGCAGGACCTGGGAGGAGCACCTACAGCACATTGAGACGGTCTTGCACATTCTGGAGGAGCAGCAGTTCTTTTCCAAGCTCTCCAAATGTGAGTTTGGATTGACGGAGATGCTATATCTGGGGCACATCATAGGAGTGGACAGGGTGAGAGTCCACGAGGAGAAGATCCGGGCTATCAGGGACTGGCCAGAGCCACGGAATGTGACAGAACTTCGTGGGTTCATTGGTATTTGCACCTATTACAGGAAGTTCATCAAGGGCTTCTCTCAGCTTGCTGCACCCCTCACGGAGTTGACGAGGAAGGGAGCATTCAGTTGGTCGGATGCGGCACAGCGGGCTTTTGATAAGCTCAAGGAGGTGATGAGCAGTTGTCCCGTGTTGGCATTGCCAGATTTTACGCAGCCCTTTGTCCTAGAGTGCGATGCATCAGGAGAGGGGATTGGAGCAGTATTGATGCAGGAGGGTCACCCGATTGCGTTCGAGAGCAGGAAGCTCCTTCCACACGAGAGACTATATCCCATATATGATAAGGAGATGCTGGCCATCATGCATGCGTTGGCCAAATTGCGTATTCGGCAGGGTGGTAGATCTGTGGTGAGAGTGGACAGACGCGCTGTACTGGTGGCCTCACTGACAGGTTACCTCAGTGAGAGGCGTGGTGATCAGTGGGGACCAGCTTGTTTGACTGACATAGAGGTGCTGAGTGGAAGAAACGGAGAATGTGCTTTTCCAGAGGACTGGCCACCAAAGCCAACCCTGTGGGAGCTGGACGACGGAAGGCTGACCACTGTTGAGTACCCAAAGATATTTGCCAAGCAGGTAATTCTGGATGGACGGTGTGTATACAGACACCAGAAGCCCAAGTGAGGGTTGCCCACGCAGGATTATGGTCTCTGACTGAGGGATCTCAAGCTCATAGAGAAGATAATCTGACTACACATGATTTCCACCATTGGCGGGCATCGTGGTCACCAGGCACAGAGCACCGGGATACATTCGATGGAGAGCCCAAGGAGGTGGTGGAAGCCATGCCGTGGAGTGAGCCATGGCTGGGAACAAAGGAGAGATGAGCCATCCCGCGGGGTTGCTGCAGCCACTTCCCATTCCGGAGGGGAAATGGGAGAGTATTTCGATGGACTTCATCACGGGGTTGCCCACAGTACAGGGCAAGGACTGCATCTTCGTAGTGGTTGACCGGCTAACGAAGTATGCTCATTTTTTCGCCACTTCGGCACATCACACAGCGGCACAGGTGGCAGAGTTGTTTTTCCGGGAGGTTTTCAGATTGCATGGTCTACCCAAGACCATTGTTAGTGACCGGGACAACCGTTTTATGGGTGGATTTTGGCAGGAACTCTTCCGACTAGTGGGGACCGAGTTGACACCGAGCACTAGTTACCATCCCCAGACGGACGGGCAGACGGAGATAGTTAACAAGTGGCTAGAAGGCTACTTACGTAACTACGTCAGCGGGCAGCAGAGAGCGTGGCTGAAATGGCTACATCTGGGCGAGTACTGCTACAACACAACCCACCATATGACTATCGGTATGACACCTTTCTATGCATTGTATGGATATCATTCCCTATCTTTTGTGGACATGATGTTTGGTGTTAGCAGGGCTCCGCGAGCCAAGTTATGGATCCAAGAGAGCCAAGATATCCTCCGGACTCTCAAGGACAACATAGCCACAGCACAGAATCAGCAGAAGTTGTATGCTGATAAGGGTCGGGTGGAGAGACACTTCGAGGTAGGGGACCTAGTCTACCTACGGTTACAGCCATACCGACAGTCTTCGCTCAAACAGAAGGGGGCAGAGAAGCTAAAGCCTCGTTTTTATGGACCATACAGGGTGATACGCAGGATCGGGCAGGTTGCATATGAGTTGGAACTGCCCCAAGGCAGTCGGATTCATAACATCTTCCATGTATCATGCCTGAAGAAGGCATTGGGTCAGCATGTGACAGTCACCGGGGAGCTACCGCCTACGGATGATGAGGGGCACTTGGTGTTACAGCCGGAGGCCATTATTGACACCAGGGAGAGACAGCTGCGTAGCCGGAAGATCAGAGAGTTCTTGGTGAGATGGAAGAATTTGCCGGATGAGGATGCCACTTGGGAGGATGAGAGGATCTTACAACATCCATCACTTCAGTTGCTTGAGGACAAGCAACGTTTTGCCGGGGGAGACTGTAATATTCCCAATTAGCCTTGCTAATTGGAATATTTCATTTTTGCTTTATTTTGCCGCTTTAGCTAGAAATAATAAATAAAGTGAGAAATAAGAGGGTCACCTCACTTTAGTCACCTCACTTTATAAATAAAGTGTTCTTTTCCTAGTAGATTGACGTTATAACTTAGAGAGGGGGCCTTGGGGGTCCACATGAGTATGATGGGGGAGGCATCAGGCTGACCCAAGGTAAACTGCGCAGGTCAAAGGAGAGTAAGGACGCAGTTGAGTTTTGGAGGGAGTTTGGCATTATAAAAGGAGAGGTTCTCACCTCATTTGGATCATTCATGACTTGATATTATTATTGAGAGCTAGACTTCTGTCTGCTTCAGCACGCCGGTTGTTTAGTCGGTCTGCAGCACTGTTTAGTGCAACCGAGTGTCTCCGGTCGGGGATCTCACCCTTAGCCTCGGGGGACTTCGAGTGCCTGCCCTGGTAAGGTTATTTCTGGTTTCACCCTTAGCTTCGGGGGACTTCGAGTGCCTGCCCTAGTAAGGTTATGTTCTGAGTACACCTTTCAGTTTCAGTAGCAAGTAGCAGCAGTTTCTGGTGCAGATTTGGAGAGGAAGAAGCCCTCTTGTGGCTGCGCAGTTCTGAGGAAGAGGGACGTTGTTTCAGGAGAAGAGAGGACGCTGATCAGCCTTGGAGAGTGAGGACGCTGTTCCAGGGAGGACGCAGTCCAGATCTGAGCAGAGAAAACGCTGTTCCAGGAGGAGGAAGGACGCAGATCAGTCTTGGAGTGAGGACGCTGTGCAGCAGGAAGAGGAGGACGCAGATCTGAAGGCACATTGATAGATCCAGCCTTGGAGATTGTAGATCTGAGCAGATATTTGCAGATCTGGTTCTGTATGGTGCAGATCTGAAGGTATAGCACCAGATCCAGCTTGGGAGATTGTAGATCTGAGGAGACAAAACGCATCTAGCTCAGATCCGAAGATTCAACATCGCATCCGTACCGCAGTTTGCATCCGAAGAGACATAGTCGATCCCAAGACAGATCCCAAGGGTTGAGAAAGGTATCCGGGATCTAGGAGGACGTTGGTGACGTAATGACAGGGACGCGTATCCTGGTTTGGAGGCTTCGCATCCGCAGAGGATCCACATGTATGTGAGGCGCATCCACCAAGTAGGACGCCCATCCGAGAGCATGTTTGTGTTAGGTTGGCTTGAGCAAATAAGCCCGCGCATCCGTGAGCGCCCATAGCCTTCGTAGCAAATACCACTAGGACGCTGTCATTGTTGTAGCCATTATTTGTCTGAGAGGGATTCCACTTGCCTAGAGCAAGGATAGGTGCATTCATTCTGATTTTTCTTGTACTCCTCTCTATGTACTTTCAGATTAATAAAATGGCTCAGTTTTCTGGCACTCCATGTGTATTTGTTCCATGATCTGGTTCAGTATTGTATTTTCTATATCTGTCTGGCATATTTCTGTGTATTACTGGTTATTTCCCCTTTGGGGATATTACATTACATGGGGTATGGTCACACGACTAAACGAATGGTGCAGAGTTTTATTTATATCATATGGTTCAAACCTTATCACATGCCGAAATAAACCCTAAGTTCATTCAATTATTTCCGTTCGGTGCGGTCACGTGGTGCTATGCGTTAGCCCCTCCTTTTTGGCGGTAATTTCGGCGGCATGCCAAATATGGCGCCTTTCCTAAATTGTCGGACTTATCTGGAGTTTCTCCGCATTTAGTGGAGCTTTTCAAGGGGTAACTGGACAAAACTTCAAGTAGCCATAAATTTGGCTAGGGAAGTCCAATTGAAACGATTTTTTTTATTATTTGGGAGTATTAAAGCATTTTGGAGCTGTTGGGATAGGTTGCAAAGCCATCAGGGAAATTTGTCAGCAATTTTATCAGAAAATTTGGTTGTGGAGTCACCAGGGCTTGATGAAATATCAGCTATATTGGACTATACTCATCCATTTGAGGTGAATGAATAGTCGATTTTTACTGTTTTTAGTCCTCTGTTTCTGAATTTGCAGCTATTTTAGCCTTTTGAGGCTTTCTTCACAGTGTAATACTTATTTTTAGCATTAATGAAAGAGGGAAAAGCCTATTTGGAGGCTTTTGGACCCAGCAGAGGTAGCCCAAGAGAGGGGTGAACTGCTTAAAAAAATGCTTACTGTTATGTTGTGCATTTTTGCTGCTATTTTCCATAGTTTACTACATTAAACAGTAATTTTTAATAATTCCACTTTTCACAATGAGACTTATACAGTGATCAAAACTCATTTGTTTCACTTCAAACCAAATTACTTCCATTGCAGAATACTTGAACTTGCTTATTCACACATAAAATTTGGTTAATGAATACTTTGCAAACATAAATAAATACTTTCATTTCTAGATCGATTTAGTGTTAACTCATATTTCTTTAGGCAGAGCCAGTAAGAGGGCCAAAAGCTTCTGGTTTCATCCTTTCTAATAAAAGTGAAATAACCAGTAAAATCCCCTGCTGTCTATCTCTGTATAAGAAATATTTTGTTCACGCAATTTCAGATCAATCCAAGTCGTATGATATTTTCCTCAAGGAGTAGTGAGTAGTGGCTACAGTTTCAAATTAAGACATTGGCCCAATATGGTTTACTATCTTTCCAAGACTATAGGAAATTCATTGAATTTTTCAAAAGGGAAAGTATGGAGGATAAAGCCAAGTTGGATGCTTTTTACATGCACAATATAATCCTCACATAAATGAATTTATGGGACCCCAAATAAAGGTTGGGAGAAATTAAATTGATGTAATTAACCTCTTGGTTGAATCATGATGAGGAAAGAGATGAAGAAGTGAAACATGTGATGAAAAAATAAGAAAAGGAGCCCTTATATATCAGAGAAAATATGGTAAGCCCCAAGGTTGTCATTAGCAATCACAACTTGATTTCTTCCTATTCTGATTTAGCACCTAAGTACATAAAAACCCATGAGAAATCATATTCTACATTTTTTTAGGGCACTTTTAGGATGTTGAGAACAAATATTTTGAAGGCTTGTCAAATATATATATGTTAGTTGTAATCCTTTCACATGTTTATTCTCTACAACTTAGGATTTACAGTCATTATTTCATTGTTTAGGGTAGTGTCTTGGAATAGAATATAATTTATTCAAATTCAACTCATATTTTCCATGATAGTTTATCTCACTCTGTTATTGATCTTTAATGCATGTACTTGGATAGTTGTGTTGATCTGCAAGGGTGGGCACAACTTTCCATCTCCACCTGTACCCTTTCCATATTCTCCTTCTACACCTCACACTGGTCCCAAAATTTGTTTCCACAATAATTTTGTTAAGGAAAATATAGGACATCATGGGCATCAACCTTGGTGAAAGATAGACCTTCGAGAGGTGCTAGGCTTGGCTAGGGGGCTCCCCCAACCTTTATTCACTTCCTCCTACCGTTAAGATACCATTTATACCCTCAAAAGGCTCTCAGAACCCCTCTTGTAGCAAAACAAGGCCTCTTCTAGTAATAGAAGACATCTTATAGTAGGCATGTATCATTGTTTTCCTCAATTTTTTTCCTACCACACTTTGACCTTAGCCTAGTTAATATGAATAATGGCCCCCAAATTGTGACTTGATGATTAAGAGGAGCTCGAAGACCACTCCAACCACCTCCTTTCCTCACTACAACCATCAGACATCAAAACAGAGTTAGAATTAGTGTTTTTATTCATAAGCATGTTAAAATTTAGATTCCTTATTTTCAATCAAATGTAAATTAGACCAATGATAGATGCAAGTAGGTTATTGATTTGATTAAATGTGCTAAGTATAGTATCTTTACTTTTGCAAGTAGACTAGCCCTTTCTCTTTCATGCAATGCTAATTAGCATCTACATTTGAATGAATGGAATTTTCATTTTCATAGATAGAATTAGGTTCAATTATGATTTCATAAGAAATTTTCACTATAATTAGTTGGAGGAATGATCTCTAAACACCTTGATATGATTTCATGACTGAGAGTGACATGAGTAGAAACTAACCTACTGTGCATATATCACTGTCACCTCTAATTTTGTACGAGCCTCAAGTTGATAATTTAAGTTGAGGAGCCCTTGGGAGTTGCAACACTCTTGGTGCAATACTAGGGCTCACCAAGGAGTGCTCTTGTAGAAATCATAATCCCCATGTTAATGAAGTGAATAAAGTGCATGCAACCCCAAATATTCTAGCTTTCTTATACATGAGGCCTAAACCCACATCCAACATGGGAAAAATCCATCATAATGCTTAGAGATAGATAAAAACAGTAATATTCATCATACATTAGAAAGGGGAAAATGTCATATGCACCCTCTTAATCAGTGAATAATAAAACCATCATCACAATGTTGAATCAAAAGAACTAAATACAACATCAATACATAGGGACATGAACAAGTCACTTTCCACTAGCCACATTTATCTCAACAATAGACACCAAAAGCCTTGAGTAGTTAAACAGTTTGAGAGAATGATAATGGTAATGCTAGGAAAAGTGTGTGCTTCCATAATATATCTTTGAATAACATCATTCAACTATCTAGAACACTCATAATTTTTTTCACACATAAAAAAGTGGTGATAACCAAGTGAGAAACATTCTCATGCATTATATAGGGTAACAACATCAAAAAATTATGCACATAAAATGACATTGATCCTTAAGGATTCGATGGATCAAGGAGAATAAATAAGTGAGTGTCACAAATAGGAAGAATTTCTTCATCTTGAAAGAAAAGCCTATAGAGGATAAAAATGGAGTGAGAAGGGAGAGCATACCTTACCCCTAGGATGAGGTGTCTTGTCACATCCTCAAATATATATCTTGTGAGAGAGATTGAGCATTGTATATTCCTACAATTTCAGGTTGCTCCATGAGTTAAGACTAAAGGAAGAATTTCCTATTCCACAAAGCCTTAATGTTCCACATTTCCTATTACATTCTATCATCGAGATGAGCCAGAAAGTTAGGGAAGGGAAACATTATCACATTTATCAACATGGCCTCATTAAGCTAATTGTTATGGATGACCTCATTCACTTAAGTTACCCTGTACTTTGGACGGATTTTGTAGATTATATGGATAGGTAAAATTTCATTGGAACCCAAAACATAACGTCCACACATAAAGAGGTAACACCAACCTCTAGTAATGTAGGTAGGGGAGTAGATATAGAGGAAGGATAGGAATAAAAAATAGAATAGGCAACAAAAACAAAGGAAGAAGAAAAAATTAAGGAAGAAGATGCAAAGAAACAAGTAGAAAAAATCATATCCCTGAGGAGACATCTAAGCCCCAAGAGATAGAGAATCAAGGAAATCAAACAAGACTCTCTCTAGGGAATACTGAGGAAGAATTAGCTACAACATTGGTTAAATTAGACACACCTGTGAAGCCGAAAAGGAGGTAGCCAAGGCAAGGTACCCTATACCTCAAAACAAGAAAGAGAACCGAGATTAGGCAAGGGAAACTAGCCTCCTTCAAAAATCCCTATCACTATTAATGAGTCACCAAGAAAAAGGAAGAACTAGGATCTAGTGAAGGGAAGATTGAGGATGTTATCTCTCCTAAGACCAAAACCAAGCCACATGTGATACCTGTGGGCAAGACCATGACTAGGGCAGTCACCTTTAAGAGACTCGAGACACAAACTTCCATTGAGAAAGAAGAATCAAGGAAGATACAAGAAGGAGAATCCACCCTAAAAGAAGATAAAAATGCCTCCAAGAGCTTCAAGAGATTGATCCACAACCAAACTTAGAATCCTACTACAAATTTTTTGAGGGAGGTAGGATTATACCTGAGAAATTTTCAGTCCCACTCCTATATGAGTTAGAGATAGAGAAAGGAAGAACACATACGGATGAATTTCCAAATCCATAAATGTAGAAGATGTCGGCTTCATGGATGAGAAAACCACTGAAATGCGCAAGGAATTGAGTGAATTGAGACTAAGGGAGTAAATTATGAGGGAGAAGTTACAAGAAGAAAACACAAGGTGAAGAGAGAAACTACAAGAAAAAGAGACAAAACTTTCCACCATGGAAATTTTATCTATGGAAGCCATTCAACGTAGGCACCCATCCAAGTCCTATGATATTTTCCTCAAGGAGCAGTAGCTACAATTTCAAATTAAGACATTGGCCCAGTATGGATTACTGTCTTTCCAAGACTACAGGAAATTCATTGAATTTTTCAAAAGGGAAAGTATTGAGGATAAATCCAAGTTGGATGAGTTTTACATGCAAAATCTAATCCTCACAGACATGAATTTCTGGGACCCCAACTCAAGGTTGGGAGAAATTAAATTGATGGAATTAACCTCTTGGTTGACTCATGAGGAGGAAAGGTCTGAATAATTGAAACGTGTGGTCCTGAAAAAAGAATAAAATGAGCCCTTATATATCTGAGAAGATATAATCAGCCCCAAGGTTATCATTATCAATCAAAACCTCATTTCTTCCTATTCTAATTTAGCACCTAAGTACATAACAACCCAAGAGAAATCCATTCTACATTTTCAGGACATTTTTAGGATGTTGGGACCAGAGATTTTGAAGGCTTGTAAAAGAAGGTGGCAGGCACTGCCTCACAAATTACAAATAATAAAGTATCACTCTCTAGAAAGATTAAGGAATGCCTTAGATAGAACCCTATTATACAAAAGGATCGTGTGAAGGTTAACTAGATAGGGCCCAAACTCAATCCTTCCTTACTGTTGGGTCTGCAGGAAGGAATAAACCAAGCAGAGGAACATAAAGAATGGAAATACATAGAGGAGAATGTAGGTTTCCATCCATAGGAAGACACACCATTTTGAAGTGCCTTGGGATGTTAGAGAGGCCACCAAGGCCATGAATGAGCTTTGTATAAGTGACTGAGTTTATCATAGGGTGATAAATTTTGATCAGTGGTTGTCATTGATGTCAACCCAAGCAACACCAGGGGCTACCATGGTCTTGCGTGGTAATTTTGACCTACAAAATTACTGTATTTCAGGCCAAGAATATTTTTGATGGCTTCTACTTGTCGAGATATTTTTTTTGATATATGGCATGCCATGTAATTCTTCACAGTTTGAGAGATATTCATGTTTGAAGTTTCTAACCTCAGTTAGTGGGCTAAAACCCCATGGGGTTGTGGCATGGGTCATTGAAAAGTAAATAATTAATAATTTTTAAGCTCCTAAAATCCCTCCCTCATTCACTTTTTAAAGCCCCTCTCAACCTAAGCATTTATAAAAATTGTGATCCTCATATCCTCCTTATGTGCGGATTTCGCTACCTGAAATAGGTCATTATGGAATTTATGCTCTAAATTTTTTTCTACGAAGGTTCAGAAGATGAAATTTTTATGAGGTGAAGCCAAAATCTTGAGGAAGCTCCTGTAAAACTTTTCGATCAGGGTGCGCAATATTTTCGAAGATATGACTGTGGAAGTCATTTTTTTTGCAGGCTCCTGAACTTCATATCAAAGAAGTGACCTTGGGAGAATCATCATAACTCTCTCTCTGAGTATCGGATTGGAATTATGTAAAATGTGACAGATAGTGCATCGAATTTAGTTTTAGCTGTATCAATTTCAAATATGAATGAAGAAACAGTGACACATGGCACGTCGTACAAGTTCACTCTACTGAAATAGTCCATAATTAGGTCATTGTGAGAGATTGGGCATAACTCTCCCTTGAAGAATAAAAATTGGATCAGACCTATGGCATTAGAAAGAAGACTCAGATTAATACTACAAAACTGAAAATCACATATTGGGGAGCTGAAATAACAGAAATACACCAGATTAAATATCGAGATCCTAGAAGGCAAGAAAAATCTAGATCATGTGTTGTCAAGGGCTGCAAAGGGCCAGAATTTCTAGGGAAGAAAAGAAAATAAAGGTGCAGAAGAGGATAGCATGATAAGAGAAACAATCAAGGTGCATAAAAATAGCAAGAATTTCAGCACATGAAGTCTTCAAGTGGGCAACACTGCATACAGTCATTGTAAAGGTATCATTGTACTAAGTCATTGTAAATGCATCATTGTAAAAATTTTACAAGTGTCTATCTACCAAGACTTGAAGAGGCAGTGTCGGGAGGTCTAGGATCATCATTAAATGGTTTTTCATAGTTGGGGTTATGGTCTAGTGTGTCTTCTTCTTCTACATCATTCTATATCATTGTAAAGTGGACCATTTTCTTTGGTACGGGAGTCCATTCTTCTTTTATTCTTCTATAGGGTGGTAGGCTAGTGCTAGGCTAGTGCATGAATTCACCAATAGGTTCAAGCCTGTGAAAACTTCAGGTTGGTAGGGTGGTGCTAGGGTGAGTTGTAGCTCATTGGGTGTTGGGGCATCCGTTCAGTTGACTACTGAAGAATCTCGAGCATTGGAGCGTCCATCTAGTGGGAGCTGGAGAAGAATGTTTTTATAAATTCTAGAAATTTGGAGCTTTATTTTCAATTGGAGTTGAATATTAAAGAATTATTAGAAAAACATTCAAGTGGTTTTTGTCCCAGAGAGGATTTCCACCTTAAAAACTGTGTGCATTTGTGTTCCTTTTGTTTATTGTTATCATTGTACAAACATTGATAATAATTGAATATTAACTAATGCTCTAATTGAAAGGAATATTGGTTCACCCCCCTCACAGTATTTCTAACAATTGATATCTGAGCTTGGTTCCTTCAATAGCAGTTTAACATCTAGAAGGAGGTCATGGAGCATACTAAGAATGGTCTACCTCTGTTCAATGAAAATAATTATGCACTCTGGAAAGGAAGAATGGAGGTCTATCTCTTGGCGCAAGGTTACGAAGTATGGGACACTATTCAAAATGGATTTACATCAACCACAGATGAACAAGGTAAGAATAATTTGGTAAATGATGCAAAAGGAAAGAACATTATTATGCAGGTGTTGGGTTGTAAAACTGCCAAAAATGTATGGGACAAGCTTGAGATTATATATGCAGGTGACTCAAATGTCAAAGAGGCAAAGCTTCAAATCTACATAGAAAAATTTGAGCAACTAAGGATGAAAGAATATAACAACATTGTTGCATACTTCCAACACGTTATTGAAATAACCAACACTATGGAAGGATTAGGAGAGCTTGTTGATGAGAAGACTATTATACGAAAGATTCTTAGAACGTTACCAAGGATATTCAACCCAAAGGTATCAATCTTAGAATATAGTGAAAACCTGGACAAACTCAACAAAGAGGAATTACAAGGATTTCTCATATCATATGAAATGAGACTTGATGAAGAAGAGGGTACTTCGCATCTAGAAACTGCATTCGCTACATCTAAGAAGGAGAAACAACCTTCAAAGGCACATAGATGAACTTGAAAGTGAAGAAAAAGAAGATGAAAGCTATTTATGGCACAAATGAATGGGTCAAATAAACTTTGAAAATCTTGTCAAGATAAGCAAAAAGGAAGCAATACGAGAAATGTGGAAAATATCAAGACCTTCCAACACACTATGTGAGGCCTGTCAGCACGAAAAGCAGACAAAAGTCCAATTTAAAACAAAAGAACATTTTGCATCACATCTATTGGAATTGATAAATACTGATCTATGTGATCCTGTAAGAACAAAAGGCTTAGATGGAGAATTATATTTCATGTTAATGATAGATGACTATACCAAGATGACAACCGTCAGTTTCCTAAAGAAAAAATCTGAAGCATTTGAGTGCTTTAAGATCTACAAGGAGTTGGTTGAAAACAAAATTGATTTTAAAATAAAGTATCTAAGATCAAATAATGGTGGAGAATTCACTTCCAAATTATTTCAGTAATACTATGACGAAAATGGAATAAAAGACAATTTTCAACAACACGAACACCTCAGCAAAATGGAGTTGTTGAAAGAAAGAATAGAACCATACATGAAATGGGTAGAACGATGTTGAAGGACTTAAAATTGGATGAAAATTTTTGGGTTCAAGCAATTGATATGACAGTATTCATTATCAATCGAAGTCTTCTCAGAAATAATTGCAACAAGATCCCATATGAATTATGGAAAGGAAACCTAGCTAATGTAAAATATTTCATAATCTTTGGAAGTAAATGTTATATCAAAAGAGAAGATCAAAATTTGGT
Source organism: Pinus albicaulis (assembly GCA_034641835.2). Classification (NCBI taxonomy): domain Eukaryota; kingdom Viridiplantae; phylum Streptophyta; class Pinopsida; order Pinales; family Pinaceae; genus Pinus; species Pinus albicaulis. The sequence continues at coordinate 489,367,345 of CM076580.1, read as the reverse complement.
CATAAAGCTGTAGAATGTCACATGTACCCTAGGAACCAATACAATTCCAAGAGATCTATCAAATATGAACCTCCCAGGGCTCAACGAAACATCAACAGATTTGAACATTTAATAAATAATATGGAATGTTACAGGTGTCAAAACTTTGGACACATAGCCAGAGACTGCAGACTTGAAAATCTTCCAGAAGAATCTTTGAAGCCATAGAACGAACAAACATGCAAGAAGAAGAAGACTGATAATTGTGCTCTCGCTCTCAAGGCTCAAAAAAACAAATATGTGTGGTATGTTGATAGCAGTTGCTCAACGCATATGACTGGAGATAGAAATAAATTTGTATCTTTGAAAGAGAAGAAGGATGGAACCATGTCCTTTGGAAATGATGGATCTTCAAATGTTATAGGATCAGGTACCATCACTCTCGGAAGAAAAGATGCTCTAACCAAGAATGTTATATTGGTTGAAAACATGAACCATAATCTGCTCAGTGTTGGACAAATGTGTGATCAAAGATACACAATACTATTCAACTCCACATAATGTGAAATTAAGAAAGGTAGGTATGGTTAAATTGTGGCTACAACAAGTCAAGCTCCAAATGACATATATGTTCTAGATGAAGCAACTAAAGCACATCTAATAGCTAAAGAGGATGATATAATATTTGGTAGAAACAATGATCGACTAAGTAATACTTTTCTACAAAGATGCAAAGTGAGTTCGAGATGTCTTTACTTGGTGAGATGACATGCTTCTTAAGGCTTCAAATATCTCAGCCAGAGAAAGGAATATTTATATGTCAAGCCAAGTACATCAAGGAAATGCTCAAGAAATTTAAAATGGAAGATTGCAAAACCATCCTTACTCTGATGGTAACAGGTTGCAAATTGAGCATAGATGACTCATCTAAGTATGTGGATCAAAGGTTGTATAGATCTATGATTGGTAGTCTTCTATATGTATAAATAGCCTCCCGGCCAGATGTTATGCAAGAAGTTGGACAAGTAGCAAGATTCCAAGCAGCACCAAAAGAATCACATATTATTGCTCTCAAAAGAATTCTTCGATATCTAAAGGGAACAACAGAATATGGCTTGTGGTATCCCAAGGGTAACAGTATCATTATTCAAGCTGTTACAGATGCAGATTGGGCAGGAAGCATTGATGATCGTAAGAGTACTCGTGAAGCATTGGAATATATTCGCCAGAAGCTTCGGATTCTCCGAAGTTCTCATTAGATTTTCTTTATTCATAATATAAAGGGGAAGTGGAAGTGTGTACAGGTTCGTAGGATGGTTGTGTGTTAGGGAGAGTTAAAGTTTTCCATTGATGTCAAAGGGGGAGAGAATTTTGTAGGAAGAGGTGTCATGATTTCAAGGGGAGTACTTGAGTTGCCATAAATGCCAAAGGGGGGGATTCTTGCTCAGTGGTTATCATTGATTTCAACCCAAGTAGCACTAGGGGCTACCCTGATCTTGCATGGTAATTTTTACCTACAAAATACTATATTCTGGGTCAATAATATTTTTGATGGCTTCTACTTGTAAAGATATTTCTGTTGATATAAGGCATGCCATGTAATTCTTCACGTTTTGAGATATATTCATGTTTGAAGTTTCTAACCCCAGTTAGTGGGATAAAACCCCATGGGGTTGTGGCATGGGTCATTAAAAAGTCAATAATTAATATTTTTTAAGCTCCTAAAATTCCTCCCTCATTCGCTTGTTGAAGCCCCTCTCAACCTAAGAATTTATAAAAATTGTGATCCTCATATCCTCCTTATGTAGGGATTTCGCTACTTGAAATAGGTCATCATGGAATTTACGTTCTAAATTTTTTTCTACGAAGCTTCAGAAGTGGAAATTTTTATGAGGTGAAGCCGAAATAAAGAGGATTCTCCTATAAAAATTTTCGATCAGGGTGCACACTATTTTCAGAGATATGATCTGTGGAAGTCAGTGTTTTTGCAAGCTCTTTAACTTCATCTCAAAGAAGTGACCATAGGAAAATCGCCATAACTCTCTCTCTGAGTATCAGATTGAAATTATGTAAAATGTGGAATATATTGTACTAAATATAGTTTTTTTTGTATCTATTTCAGATCCGAATGAAGAAACAGTGACACATGGCACGTCGTACAATTTCACTCTACTGAAACAATCCATAATTAGGTCATTGTGAGAGATTGGGTATAACTCTCTCTTGAATAATCCAAATTAGATCAGAATTGTGGCATTGGAAAGAAGACTCAGAGTACTACTACAAAACCAAAAATCACATATTTGTGAGCTGAAATAACAGAGAAACACCAGATTCAATATCGAGATCCTAGAAGACAAGAAAAAGCTAGATCATGTGTTGTCAAGGGCTGCAAAGGACCAGACTTTCTAGGGCAGAAAATCAAAGTAAGGTGTAGCAGAAGGTAGCATGATAATAACAAAAATCAAGGCATAGAACAACAACAAGAAGTTTAGCAAATGAAGTGTTCAAGTGGGGAACACTTCATACAGTCATTGTAAAGGTATCATTGTACTAAGTAATTGTAAATGCATCATTGTAAAAATTGTACAAGTGTTTATCTACCAAGAGTTGAAGAGGTGATGTTGGGAGGTCTAGGATAATAATTAGGTGGTTGTTTCATAGTTGGGGTTATGGTCTAGTGTCTCTTCTTCTTCTACATCATTCTATATCATTGTAAAGTGGACCATTTTCCTTGGTACGTGATTCTATTCTTATTTTATTCTTCTATAGGGTGGTAGGGTGGTGCTAGGTTGGTGCATGAAGTCACCAATAGGTTCAAGCCTATGAAAACTTCAGGGTGGTAGGGTGGTGATAGGGTGAGTTGTAGCTCATTGGTTGTTGGGACATTTGTTCAGTTGACTACTAAAGAATCTCGGGCGTTGGAGCGTCCATCCAGTGGGAGCTAGAGAAGAATGCTTTTCTAGATTATAGGAAGTTGGAGCTTTATTTTCAGTTGGAGTTGAATATTAAAGAATTATTAGAAAATCATTCAGGTGGTTTTTTTCCTGGAGAGGGTTTCCACCTTAAAAACGGTGTGCATTTGTGTTCCTTTTTTTTACTGCTATCATTGTACAAACACTGATAATAATTGAAGATTAACTAATTCTCTAATTGAAAGGAATACTGATTCACCCCCCCTCTCAGTATTTCCAACAAGAAACACCTTCAGCAGGCGGTGATGATGGGTCCCATTAATAGGTATATTTTGAAGTTCATTATGCTATTCTCCAACACTTAAAACTATCCTCTTCTAACATCAATTCACATTTTTAGTCATGATATGGTTAGTAAGGATATTAAAATGTGTTTGTCATATTTTGATGTATAATGTGGTTAATTTTCAGGAAAAAGAGGCATTTTTTGGGCATTTACTATGCTTGGATTTGATGGAGACAACCAATAGAGAATCTAGTGTGCTTTTTCACCTCCTTAACTCCCTATCTCAGCTTAGGATCACAAGATCCTCACTCATGGCTTGAATTCACTAGCAGCTGAGGGAATCCAAGTCCATGTGAATGTCAAGGAGAACTAGATCACCAATTATCAATATCTTTGAGAAAATCATTCTTATTTTCAAGGGAGCTTCCATCAACTACCTTTTTTTATAAATAAACCATATGAAAGGCTCATTAAGATTCGATTTTTTGATTCAGATAAGAGTAGAGCCTAGTGCTTGACATCTTTATTCTTAATTTTCATGTCATTTATGAGACTACTATTTTCTACTAATGAGTGGTTTTCCATTGATCTGCATCCGAGCCAGTTTTAGAGGACTGAAACCCTTGGGTTTGGGCCCAACCCAGAGGATTTATTCCGTCTTCTATATTTATTCCCTGTTCTTATTTCAAAGCATGTCATGTATTTCTCATGTTTCAATAGATGTTAAGCTATAAAAATTTTTGATTGCACGCTTCCCTATCACCTCTCTTGTGGGGAGAGTGATTGGAAATATTTATAATCTCAGTCCAAAAACATTTGTTTATGATTTCTTGGAAATAGATAGATGTTAGTTGTAATCTTTTCGCATGTTTATTCTCTGCAACTTAGGAGCTAATTTCATTAGTTCAATGGTTAGAGTAGTGTTTTGGAATAGAATAGATTTTAGTCAAATCCAACTCATATTTTCCATGATAGTTTATCTCACTCTATTATTGGTTTTTTGATTCATGTACTTGGATAGCTACAAGATTGTGTTGATCTGCACGGGTGGGCACATCTTTTCATATCCACCCATACCTTTCCATCTTCTCCTTCTAAACCTCAAACTGGTCCCAAACTTTTTTTCCACAATCATTTTGTTAAGTAAAATAGAGGAGATCATGGGCATTAACCTTGGTGCAAGATAGACCTTCGAGAGGTGTTAGGCTTGGCTAGGGGGCTCCCCCAACCTTCATTCATTTTCTCATATCATCATCTTCTCCTGCCATCAAGCTACCATTTCTACCCTCAAAAGGTTCTCAAAACCCCTCTTGTAGTGAAACAAGGCCTCTTGTAGTATTACAAGACCTCCTGTAGCAGGCTTGCATCACTGTTTTCCTCATTCTGTTTCCTACCACCCTTTGAACTTAGCCTAATTAATATGAATAATTGCCCCCAACCTATGATTTTATGATTAAGAGAAGCTCTAAGACCACTCCAACCACCACCTTTCCTCACTACAACCATCAGACATAAAAACGAAGTTAGAACTAGTTTTTTTATTCATAAGCATGTTAAAAGTTAGATTCCTTATTTTCAAGAAAATGTAAATTAGACAAATGATACATGAAACTAGGTTACTTATTTGATTAAATGTGCGAATAAGAGTATATTTACTTCTGAAATTATACTAGCCCTTTCTCTTTCATGAAATCTTAATTAGCATCTACATTTCAATGAATGTCATTTTCACTTTCATAGTTAGAATCAGGTTCAATTATGATTTCATAAGAATTTTTCACTATAATTAGTTGGAGGAATGGTCTCTAAACACCTCGATATAATTTCATGACTGAGGGTGACATGAGTAGAAGCTAACCTACTATGCATATATCACTGTGACCTCTAATTTTGTACGAACCTTGGGTTGATAATTTGAGTTGAGGAGCCCTTGGGAGTTGCAACACTGTTGGTGCAATAATAGGGCTCACCAGGGAGCGCTCTTGTAGAAATCATAATCCTCATGTTAGTAAAGTGAATAAAGTGTACACAACCCCAAATAGTCTATATTTCTTATACATGAGGCCTAAACCCACATCCAACACTAGGAAAATCCACCATAATGCTTAGAGCTAGATAAAAATAGTAATATTCATCATAAAATAGAAAGAGGACAATGTCATATGCACCCTCTTAATCAGTGAATAATAAAACCATCATCACAATGTTGAATCAAAAGAACTAAATATAACATCAATACATAGGGACATGAACAAGTTACTTTCCACTAGCCACTTTTCTCTCAACAATGCACACCCAAAGCCTTGAGTAGTTAAAAATTTTGAGATAATGATAAGGGTAATGCTAGGAAAAGTGTGTGCTTCCATAATATATCTTTGAATAACAGCATTCAACTATCTATAACACTTATAATTGTTTGCACACATAACAAAGTGGTGAGGACCAGGTGAGAAACATGCTCATGCATTATATAGGGTAACAACATCAAAAACATTATGCACACAAAACGACATCGGTCCTTTCATTCATGTACATTCATTTTACAACTAACCAAAATAAGAAATATTGGATTTCTTTTTTGTTGTGCTAAGAAACACCTTCTATGAGATTAATATAGAAGAAATTGTAACATCCAGTTCGTTCATAATATTTATATTTTCAAAAGAATATTATTATTATTATTATTATTATTATTATTATTTGCGTATGTCTATTGTTTAATAAAATGGAAATAATTATAATTAATAATAAAATTAATAATGCATCTATAAAATGATGATAGATTCATTTTAACTCTAAATTTATCAATTATAATTAAAAAATAAAAAAAATTCTACATATAAATATGATCAATAAAAATAAAAATCTTGTCTTTTAAAGAGATTTCATCCTTTAACACTTCATGAGATTCAAAATTAAGATAAATCTAAATTTAATTATTAAAACCAAATATATGCACTCTATAAAAAAAGGTGCCACTAATTTTTGTTTTGTATGAAGTTTTATCATAATAAATTAAGATAAATCTAAATCAAATTGTTGAAAACTAGTACATATATTGCATGTGTTAGTGTTATCCTGATATGTTTTTAGTTTGGGCATTAATTTTTGTTGTGCATGACATTCTTTTTTTTAATCATACATATATACTCTTTTTTGTTATTTGCACAAATCAATTAAAAGTGAGTACATAGCTTTGCTCGTGAATAGACCTAAGAACTTGTGGGGACAAAACCACCACATGCAACCAATATTAAACCACATTTACCTATAATAAAAATGTTCTACTTAAATAAAAATAAGTAATGCATGGTAAAAATATAGTGCTCTACTTTATTTGATAAAAATAAGGAATGTATAGCAAAAATATAGTTGAAATCATTTACTCAACATGAGCCATATAGAAAGTGCAAATGAAATGCCATATATTTTGGCCAAATATCTCCCATGGATCCACATCCTAAGAGTTATTGTACATGACATTTATAATAAAAATGCTCTACTTTATTTGATAAAAATAAGCAATGAATGGTAACTCTAGACACCCAAATGAGATGCACATATTGTCCCCATGGTTACATGACATTTACTTATAATAAAAATGATCTACTTTATTTGATAAAAATAAGTAATGCATGGTAAAAATATAATTGAAATCATTTGCTCTAGAGGCACAAATGAAATTCACATATTTTCTCCCGTGGTTATAGACTAATTGGGAGAGCCATGTTATACCATATGAATTTTTGAAATAATTTAAAACAAATTAATTACTTTTCCTCTACACAAATTATTATTTCATTTAAAATAAATTTCATTTAAAATAATGTTATTTTTTTAAGATATATTAAGTATTTTTTCTATTATGCACATATTGTCTTCCATGGTTATGGATGCACATATTGTCTCCAATGATTATGGACTAATTGGGAGAGCCATGTTATACCATATGAATTTTTAAAGTAATTTAAATCAAATTAATTACTTTTCCTCTACACACATTATTATTTCATTTAATTTTTCTAATTATACACATATTGTCTCTCATGGTTATGGAGTAATTGGCAGAGCCATATTATAACACATGAATTTTTTAAGTACTTTAAAACAAATTAATTACTTTTTCTCAACCCAAATTATTATTTCATTTAAAACACTGTTATTTTTTATGATCAATATGTTAAGTAATTTTTCTAATTATTTAAATTATTTAGTATTTTAAGAATATCATAAAATTATTAATTTTTTGGAGTTAATTTACAAATTGTGCTATACAAATATACCGTTTATTTGTTTTGTGTTTTTTAAAATATATTTTTAAATATATACTTTTATTTCTAATTGTATTATATAGAATGGAGTATTTTTATTATAAAAAAGGTTATATATATTTCTTTTCTTTTCTTTCCAATATAATTTTTAACAATTTTGAATGCTTAAATAAATTTATCATCTTATAAAATTTGGCTTTGCAAATTTTATAGTTTAAACTTACAATTCTGAAAATCTCCATTTAATTTAAAATTTTGGATGTGCAAATTTCATAGTTTAAACTTATAATTCTGAAAAATCTCTAATTAATTTTAAGTAAATTAACTAAAATTAAGTGAAAATTTTTAGAATTATAAATTTAAATTATGAAATTTGCACAGTCAGAATTTTTAGGATGCTGAATTCATTTAGGCCATTAAAATTGTTGAAAATTATATTAGAGAGAAAAAAAAGTGAATAAATTATATTAGAAAGAAAAAAGAAAAAAAAGTAAAATTTTCTCTCTAATATAATTTTTAACAATTTTGACTGCCTAAATAAATTCAGCATTTTAAAAATTCTGATTATGCAATTTGATAATTTAAACTTATAATTCTGAAAAATCAATTAACTAAAAATATATAAATATATATTGAAACTTTTATACTGCAACAAAAAAACAGAAAAATGTATATCTTTAAAGATTTTAACCCTATGAATTTGGATAAGGAAAACAAATATTGATAGCTCCCCAATTTGCAAATAATAAACGTCATTGGTTGGTTGAATATGGTCTTAGCTAAGCTCTTGTCCAGAGAGGATTTGTAATGATAAGTTGAGTTGAAATTGGAAAAAAATTAAATCAATTCAATTTAATTTGCATTAATTTATTGAAATGAAGGTTTTGATCTTGACGAAGGATTTCTTGATTGCGATACTAGGATTATGTTGTTCTTAGGTATAAAATTGGTCGACTGATCCAGTTTTTATGCATGGTGACAGGCCTTTGCAGCACGAGATGTAAGGCGTGGTTTATTGTGTTCAATAAAGAAGAGTAAACATATGGAGCTTTGTGAAGGTGGCGACTTGCGTTCTTTTCTTGACCAATTCAATGATCTTCTTCCAGAGAGTCAGGCATGTAAGCAGTTTCCTAGAATCATTATAAGATGATCATTCTTTAGAGTGGTGCTTTGTTGCTGAAGTCATAAATTAAAATTCCAAATTTTTTATATTTATTGTAGATTGAAATGTGATGGGCATGAAACCATTTAACTTCATTTTTATATTAAATTTTCAAAATATTTTTTAATTTATATAATATTTTAGAATTTACAATCAAGATGTTTTTTGGGTTAATCACATCATTATGATTTGGTCGACGTTTTGCACCAACTAATAATGTGTGATTAATCTGAAAAATATTCATCTACATTATAAATCACAAAATCCTTAGATCTAACATTTACAATCAAGTTACATTTAAATCATACTTACTATTAAAATCAACCCATCAATAAATTATTGATTCAAAGTTGGAAATTATGTATATAGTAAATAGGTAGGTTGAAATTTTAATGCCATTAAGCAGAATAACAAAGTGAAACTGGTCAAAATCTTCATCCATTTTTTAATTGATACAAACTGAAGAATAATCATGTGTACCATATACCATCAAGGAACATATCAAGGCACATAGTCGTTAATGTTGATGCATTATTATATAACTAGGAACCAATATCTCATCGAGAACAGTCAAATATTGCTGATGAATATTGTTAAACACACGCATGGTAAACAAGAAAGTAAACACACATAAACGGAAAGATAAGCGTGAGTTATATTCACTATTAACCATAGACCGTGCTTTTATAGTACATTAGGTGACTCTTGGATTCATCTTCCAAGTGGAATCTTGGACTCCTTTTGTCCATTCGCCTTCCACACCTACCCATTGAGGATTAGGTGTCCAACATGCCCCCCCTAATCCAAAGGGTATGTGCGAGTCCAAGAAGAGAGTTGTAATACAAATCTGCAAAGTATGCATGTCAGCACTTAGGCTAAATTAGCTCTCTGAAATGTTGGCATAAAGAGGTGGTTTAAGGATGACCACCAGCGTTGGAACGCTTAGTGCAGTTCCCGGAACTCTTCCAAATCTGGCAAGAAGCTGAGAGCTTCTGCTAGAGGAAGTGTCCCTCATATTTGAAGAGGGAGACCTTCAATATAGAAGAAGGGAGGTCTACAACCTACGATGGCTTAAGGATGACCACCAACACTAGAATGCTTAATGCATTTCCCGGAACTCTACCAAAGTTGACAAGAAGCTGAAGTCTTCTGCTAGAGGAACTGTTATGAATTCTTTGAAGAGGAAGAATATGAACCTCGCACAGATGGTGTAAGGTTGTCCACCAATCAAAGGAATGCTCATGGGCATCTGTGTCTCTGGCTACAACTCTGAATCTGGAATGACAAGTTGTGGCTCAAGCTCACTTGAACTGTTGTGTCTCTTGCTACAACTCTGAATCTGGAATGACAGGTTGTGGCTCAGGCTTGCTTGAACTGCTATGTCTCTGGCTACAACTCTGAATCTGAAATGAGAGATTGTGGCTCAGGCTTGCTTAATGTGGCTTCGAATCTTGTAGATGACCACCATTTCCCCCCCTGTCAGGTACAAGGTGAGATGATGGAAAAAACTCAACTGCAAGATTGTTCAATATTTGAGAACAAGTTCTGACATGCAACTTAAACATATTCTTGGCTGTTGATTCCCATTGCTAAGAAGCGATCCATTTAAGAAGAATATTTCTTCTTACATGAGGCTTGTTTCTGAAGCATTTGTGTGAAGAATGGGTGTGCTGATCACAGTGCTTGCATGGGTGAAGATCAAAACAATGAATTCAAATGGCCAACTCGATCACAGTGTTGGCATTTTTCAATTTGTTGTTGTTTCTTTCAAAGAGGAGCAGGATCTGAAACAACTAAAGGTGAACTGTCATGAAGAAATCCGACACTCTTAAATTTGATGGGCTTGGAGTAGTCCGGAATATGAAAGGAAAACTCCTTGTTATATCTAAGACCAGTTTTGTGCTTGTTGTTGACAAGCTCTTCCCAAGGTCTGATGATGGGCTTGGGAGGTGCAGGCTGGATGTTTGCTTCTGCGTGCAAATATACTCTTATACTGGGCATTGAATGTGAATCAACTACAACATTATTGACTTGCTGCTTATAGGAGTCAGTTTCAATTTTCTGAACCAAAACAAGTTCAGAAAGGTGACTCTGCTGCTGTAATTATTCTTGTTGTAATTGAGATTCAAGCTGCAAAAACTCAATTTTCTCATGTGCATTTTGTAAACAAGTCTGAATTTCTGAGAGAGAGTCTTTGTTGATTCAGATTGCGTCATCATTAGTACATTGTATGAGGGTTTTGAGGAACTCTAATACTTCACTAATTAGAGCCATGTTTTAGCAAATCAACCTCCAAAATAGTAAAACAATGAGGAATTCAGCGCTAAACTCCAAACACCAATACAACACAATCAACAAACGAGAGCATATATATGCATATAATTTACAGACCAACTAGCATGTACTCCCCTATTGCATTATGTTTGGGTACCTCTGCATTAATTGGAAGCTACCAACACTCTCTTAATCCAATCACAAAAATTCTTCATTCAAGGAGATTTTTTCTTTATGAGAACTAACATAGCTCATTCGAGGCACTAAGAAATGTTTAAATAATATAAATTTGAGGAAGAAACAAAACTAGAATGAAGGTGCCCACTATCTTGGTCCTGAAACTAGTCACACCTCACAAACCAACAGTCAGATCATAGGAATTTTCTTCCACCACGCTTCCGCTCAATTCAATGCACTTATTGGTTATATATACATACAAGGAACAAAAAAACTTCGACATATAATAGAAAACAAGCATATACATTCCATGGCTTTCAAAAAGAGAAATGGCATGAATCCCCACTAATAAACTAGAGGCAAACACTTGCGAACAATCCCCAATAATAATATTGTGAATCTATGTTATCCTCTTGTTGATCTTCAAAATCAATCTTAATATGATATCGTTGGTAGTCTATGAGTGAAATATCAAGGGAGTAATAATGGTAGTGCGAGTAATAACATATGGTTTGTTACCCAATGTTGAAGTTCAAGTGCACTGTGTGAACTCGTGTCCTCCTCACACCAACTTTGGCTCAGGACCCTGAGCATACACACCAGTCCATACCAGATCGAATCCCACTGGATCAACTCCCAAATTGCATCGTTAGGGTAGAGGAGGAGTATGGAAGTGTGGAGGGAGGTCGAGGCAACGTTTCAGAGGGGCTGCGAGGAGGTTGGGAGGTCGGCACATAGGTTGAGGTGCTGTGCGGAAGGGAAAAGGAAGGAGCGAGGGGTTCCAAAGGGTGTGCAAGGGTGCAGTGAGAGTTGAGGGAGACCACGTGGAGTAGACGGGGAGGGGGCAGCGTGGAGAAGGGATGGGAGGCTGCGGGAGTAGGCAGTGGTGGGAGGCTGAGGAGGGAAGGGTGTGAGAGACGACGTGAGGGGAGATGAGGAGCCGGAGTGCTGCGTGGAGGTGGTAGCATGGGAGTTATGGAGGTTAAAATATGTTGGGGGAGTGGGGATGTGAGGGAGGGGCTTGGGATGTATGGAGCAAAGGGAGGTGGGTAGCTGATGTGAGGGGGACGGTAGAGGGGACAGGGAATGGGAGGAGGCAGTGGAGGTGCTATAGGGAGTCGACGAAGGTGTGAGGGCACTGGCACAGGTGAGAGGAAGTCTGATGGTATAGCAGTATCGAGGAGATGAGCAGAGGTAGAGTGAGCAGTGAGAGGTGGAGTGTCGGCGGTTTATTTAACGCGTAGAGAAGGTGAAGAGGGATTTGGAGCGGTTGAGGAGATGGGCGGGCATAAAAAGGAGTAGGAAATTGTAGAATTAAAGACATATGTTCACTTTCCTGCGTGGAGCCAACTATATTGAGCATCTGAGTATGTGAAGACAACGATTTGTTATGATTTGAACCATAAAAGCAGTGTATGGAAACTCAAATAGAGCATGCGCATAGGAATATGGCAGGAATGGTCAGTGACAAGAGAAAAATATGCAGGAGGAATATGGAAGAGAATGCACGAGTGCTTCTATTTCTGGCAGTCTCAACCTCTCAACAAGTCTGGCCCAACATATTCAGATGTGCAGAGAATTATGGCTGGAATGGGAGGATTGAAAAGGCCACAAAGAACAATGGCTCAAATTGGAGTAGGGCCAGCAATCGCCCACTCTGATACCATGTTAAACACACGCATGGTAAATAGGAAAGTAAACACACATAAACCAAAATATAGGCATGAATTATATTCACTATTAACCATAGATGTGCTTTTATAGTACATTATGTGACTCTTGGATTCATCTTCCAAGTGGTCTCTTGGACTCCTTTTGCCCATTCGCCTTCCACACCTACCCATTGAGGATTAGGTGTCTAAAAAATACTTTGATTCTTGTAAGTTGTTAGTATCTGAGATTAGGAACTTTTACACCATTGTAGCCATGAAATTGGCCTATCCATAAGAGAAAGGTTGTTGGTCAATACTTTGATTCTTGTAAGTTGTTAGTATCTTAGATTAGGAACTTTTACACCATTCTAGCCATGAAATTGGCCTATCCATAAGAGTAAGGTTTGATATGCAATTGCAAAGATTGCACAAGATATTCTTGAAATAGAGGTAAATGGAACTCTTATACTCATATTTACACCGAAGGTGTTTCTCTTTTGAAAATAGTTAGCCCACAGTTAGCCTAAGTATTGCCTACTTTTTTCATCTCTATTTGACATTTGTCCCTCTGCTATTTTGACATGAGGCAACTTTAACTTTTAAAAAATGAATTATATATCATATTGTAAAATTGAACATTTTGATAAATATACTATTTTCGTATATAAATGATTGTTATAAATAATAATGAAGAATTTATCATGGAGGAAATTATTAGAATTGGAATAATCTCAAATCCCTAGGAAATTGGTGGGTGGAGTTGGCACAATTTTTTTTTTTTTAATTTATTAAAAGTAATGAACCATTTTTATAAATAAAATTTACTTATATATAAATGAATTTTATGAATTATAATGAGGAACTTATCATGGATAAAATTATTAGAATTGGAATAATCTCAAATCCCCAGGAAATTGGTGGGTGGGGAGCCGACAGAGATAAATATATTTAATTAATATTTAATATCTAAATTAAAATTAAGTTTGCTATTTATTTTCCCCGATAGGGGTGCATACTTGATCCTCGACATACCCATTGTAATTAATGGTAGACACCTTGAAGGACAATCCCAACACATTCCACATGCATGGCAAGGTTGGCAGGGTTATCTCTTGCATGCAGCATGAGAATGAGAGGGTGAGTGGCGGTAGGGGAAGCCATTCAAGTCTTGATCACCTACAGGTTTTGTATGTCGAGTTTCGGTGGCAAAGTGGAGATATCTGTAAGAAGCTATGGCGGGAGGTCGACATCAGTGTGCCTTCAACACTATGAAATGTTAGATACCTGCTATGTAGTTTGTTACACCCACCTTTTCACCATGATAACAGGCCCTGGTGCAAGTGAATTTGGTTGAGTTGGCCGGAAGTTGAGAGGGTTAGAGGGTGTTTGTTCTATCAATGTTTATGCCGATGGAGAGGTTTTTTGTTGTAATCGAGATCCCTCGGACAAGACCCTACGGGCGCAATTGGGTTGGACATCCCCATGCAAGTCTGTCGGTATTGTGTCTATGTTTTAACCACAATGGGTATGATACCTAGAAGCCCTATAGGTTCTATTTCGATGGTTTGAATGTTAATTTTTGGTATGGGCTTCGAAAGAAGGAGCCCCTATTTGTGTCGGGGAATAATGATATCACTTCTTGGTCTAAACAGAAGACAGACCTAATCAACCCTCACCATGCAAGTATAATGACGTCGAGTCTATGTACCCATCACAAATGTCATGACACTTAGCAGTCCTGTAGGGTCTGCTTTGACTGTCTGCATATTATTTTCTAGTTTTGGTCTCGAGAGAAAGACCCTTTGCTCGTTTCAAGGAACAATGTTAAAAAAAATTATGATGTATGGAAGGCTACACAATCTCAAGCTCTAAAATTATGTTCATATGTTGATACTTGGGAAAGTGAGCAGCTTCGTAATAGGGCCTGACATTTGAACTACCTATGGCTCAGGCCTCCTCCCAAAAACTCTTAGCCATATTGCTTTACCCCAACCTGTAAGAAAGTAGACATGGCTTGCTCCAAGATCCCTACTTTGATGGGTCACGGCAAAAGGAACAAAGGGAAGGAAGTTGCGGGCAAACCCAGTTCATCTACAGGCAAGTCAAGAGGAAGAAAACCCAATGTGAGCATCATTAACGATGCTGTGAAGGCCTATCATGAGGATATAAGGAAGCTGATAGAGAAATGGGAGGCAAATTCAAACCACCAAGTGGGTTCAATGGAAACTGAAGCAGAAGAATGAAGTGCCTTAGTGCCTAACCTCGGTCAAACCCAGGGTTGTGTAATGCAATTGAAACATACCCTATTTCTATATTGTTCTATCAAAGGAATTATTTGCAAGGCCTTGGAGAAGATATCAATGATTCTAGCCACAATAATTCAAGACTTCCCTGACTATAGAAAAGAATTTGAGAAAATCCAGTTCCAGATGCAGAAGCAGGATGGGCGCCTTCGACGCATTGAAAAAAATCTTCCATGCATCCTCACTCCAACTGAACTCCTGGGATCTAGTGCCCAGGACCTGGCACCGATGGAATTTTCCTCGGCTAAGGAAGCAAATTAGTTATGCTTAAGTTTCTTGATGTACTTTTTTTGTGTTTATTGTTTACATGCGGATAGCATTTAATTTTCTATGTATTGTCAGTCATGCCAATAGACAAGTAGATGGCAGGATATGTATAGACATCGAGTTGTATATAGCTTGGATAGAAATACTCATAACTTATAATTTTTGGATGGCATACCATGTCATTATATGGCCAACAAACTTGGTTTCCCATAGGGAATGTTGAGGTCATTTAACCTTCTGGTTGTAACTTGTTGTTAAAAATAATGAAAAAGGAGATAATATCAAGCTTACAAAAAAAAAATTTGCTATTTATTTATTTTAATTTTTTTGAAAAAGAATAATAATAATAATGATAATTTAATTTTAAGATTATAGCTAAATTAGATATTAAATTGATATATGATATTTTTTCATTTAAAGTTTATAAAGGTATATATATTTTACTCCTCTTTGAATTTGAACCTATAAAATTTTACCAAAGAAACACAAACTCTTAATTGTTATATATATATATATATATATATATATATATATATATATATATATATATTAAATTTCTCTCCTTTATATTTATACTCTCTTAATATGAAATTGAGATTTATAATTTCTTCATTCCACATACAAAACAAATATTTGTAAAATAAACAATTCAATAATGTGAAAATTTTCCAAACTATAAATACATATCATATACTTAGTTGGTACTCCTCCAAATCAAAATTCTTAACTCCCACGCAATTTTTCTTTATTAACTAATTATGATAAATTCCCACCTTAAATCATGTCATTATCGGGCATTTTTTTGTTTAGGAATGAACAAAATAGGGAAACGAAGTGAAAGAATATATCAGAATTGTTAGACTTAGATATCATATTAGATTCCAAAACATAAATATGCGAGTCCAAGTTCAACGTAATACTAGTTGTAGTACATACACTAAGTTTGTTTTTCCCGGTCAATTTTATTTATTAAGTCGTTCACTACTGCATAAGCCATCAACTGAAACACGAATTGAACTGAAACAAGAATTATTCTAGCGAGCTCCTTGACATAAAGAAGGAAAGAAAATTTTAACGTCCACAAGGCTAAAGATAGCCTATGAGACCTCTTTTAGAGTGGAAATTTTGAAGAAAAGTATGCACTTAAAGAGATTTAATCCTCTTCAAAATGGATCTATATTGGTTCTATATATGCATATAGCATGTGTAACTTTTAATTTTTAAAACTGTATTTTTGAATGCATAAATAGATACAATGCCCTGAAATTTTACTTAGACACTTGGATTGTGTAAACTACACCACATAGATTTTCAATTCCAACAAATATTTGCTAGATAAAATTTAGATTTAAATTTAAATTTCAAACTGGCTCTAGGAAAATAGTTTGAAATTAATTTAAAATTTTTAAAAGGAGATAGCTAAAATTCTAAAACAAACCCCTTTATTTTATGTTGATTGCAAAATATACTAGAATCTGAAAGTCACTAGAGTGAAATATTCTCTTTATTCCATCTCATTATCAACACACACTCACTTTAGTCATTTTCCTTTGTGTAATTACAATTTTTGTGAGCCAATTCCCACAAGGACCTATGGTAATTTTTATCCTCACTACATTGCATGTTATAGCTTGGATATATAATATGTATATAATATTTTGACATAATGGTATGATTGGAAAAAAATGATTTGGCCAAGTGGTTCGAGAAACATTTTTCAGACAGACATCAAAACAAGTGTGAGAATATTTCACGCCTAAACACATTTCCTCCCCTCCATCCTCCACCCTTTAAGTTGTTATCTTTCCTTTGCTGCAACATTTGTGCAGTAACATCATAGGCATGTTCAATTCCTTTGACATATGTTTGCACCTTTAGGGGAAAATGCTAGTTTTAAGGTTTAACAGGGAAAGATGGTGAGTCCAGATAATTGGTCAGGAAGAAGAAAGTCTGAGTATTCATGCCATGGGAAAATTAAAAGCCGGTTAGAATTTTGTATGGCCATGTTTGGAATTGAGGATGATTTATTGATATGGATTTGGTGATTTTTTTTTTCAAAATACTGAGTCATGTGGATTATGGTGAGTCCAGATAATTGGTCAAGAAGGCGAAAGTCTGAGTATTCATGCCCTGGGAAAATTCAAAGCCTGTTAGAATTTTGTAAGACCATGTTTGGAATTGAAGATGATTTATTGATATGGAGTGGTGATTTTTTTTTTCAAAAGACTCAATCATGTAGATGTGGATGTGGATATAACTACAGTGGATATATAAGATGTGAATGTAAAAATAAAATTATCATTATTATGGTAAGAGGAAATACATTTTATATAATATAAATAATATTTAAAAAAACAAAAATAAAAAGTATGTATAATTAATACAATGATTATTTGTATAAACAAATTTTAACATTTAAGTTGGTTTAATTGTTGATGTCACGTATCTTCTATCTTCTCATTCGATGTTACGGGTTTGAACCTAGAGGGTTAAATAGTCAAATTTCTAAGTCAAAGAAATCTATTATTTCATAGATAAGGAGTTTTTATATATCAATTTGATACATAGCTAGAGTAATAACTTTAAAATTTGATGATTATTATTATTATATTCTATTACTATCATTCTATTATTATCGATCAATTAATCATATTAGTTTTGATCATGTGTAGATTCTCCATTCATAGATTGTAAAATATGATTCAACTTAATATATTAAAAATGATAGCAAAAATATTTGGATGTGAAATAAGATAGGAATTCAACCATCATATTTTAATTTGGTTCTTTCAATTTTCTTATTCTCATAATTATGTTCATATTTTTCTTTCATTTTCATGATAATGAAATTTATAGATTAAAGTATTATTTAATTTCATAGGCTGAAGTAAGTATCATTTATTTTGTATATGATAAAGTAAATATTTAGAAGTGAAATGAGATATGAATTTAATGATCATATTTTAATTTGATTTTTTCAAATTTTCAACATTTTGTTTGTCTATTTTTTTAAAAGGAATATATATATATATATATATATATATGAGGAGAGGTTAGATGGTATTAATATTTATACCAAATCTAACAAACTCTGCATGTGATATAATACTTTAGTTATCTTCATGCCATGCATGTGAGCTATTACCTCATATATTCAAGCAAGATATTACAACCAGGTGCAAGATATTACAACCAGTTCAATTGAATATTTGCATGAAATTTCAACCAATTATGTTCATGATATGACAACCAATTCTGTTGATTTTTGGTGCATGCATTCGCTGTCTTTAAGGTACATGAATCCCAAGGACTTTCTTTAAGACCTATTTCATTAAGACATATTTTTTTGCATACTTATATTTTTAAACCTTAATTTTTTTGGATGAAGAAATTACTATTTTTTAAGGAAGGAACCTCTATTTTTTTATGTTTCTATTCTTAGAAGGTATTTTTTCTAAATGGATTTAGACCACAACGTACTTATATTTTAAAATATTTGTATTTTTAAACAAAGTTATTTTTTAGATAGGGTCATTACTATTTTTCAAAGGGGTTATAACTACCAGATTTGTGAATAGGATATGTAGACAAGTTTATAAGCAAAGAGAGGGTATAATATAAATTTATTTTTCTGATTTGTTTTTACAATTATTATCGGAATGTGCTTATGTAATAATTAGTAAAATCACAATTTTTATTGTTTAAACTACATTTTTGAATGTATAAAATTAATTCAGCAAACTTCTGGAGAACTTGGATTATATTCAATGACTGAAATCTAAAAATTTAATTATCCTTCTAATTTATGATATCTACAAATTTAATAATATTTTTAATTTTTTACTTATTTTTATCAAAATTGGTTCAACAAATGTGATTGGAAAAATAAAAAATGTAGAAATTTTATACTACGCTAAAGCAAAATCCTAAGTCTCAGGTAAATATGTCGATTGAATATAAGTATGCATTTGTAGCTATGTTAAATTTAGTTGTGTCTACTCATCATAGGGATAAGATGAGGGGAGACCTCCCCATGAGGTACATAATTTCCTTGATTAATTCTTCTCACCTCAGAGATAAATGTGTCCTAATTAATTAATGTGTTGTAAATGAGGATAATTCCAACTTAATACTTAGGAGGAAGATCATTTGTATTTGCATGAGGATAAGATGATAAGAAAATGCATAAAATGAAGAGAAGGCACATATTAAGATATGAATGCCTTCATGGATATGGATAAATTGTGACAAGGATTGAGAGGTGTAAGAAAAAGACAATATTACAATCAGAAAATAGAAATGGAGTGAAGTCACTTTTCACATTACTTAGTAACAGATAAATAGATTGTTAAAATTATGAAATTGTGGTCAAATTCCACTTTGGACTACTCAATTCATGGATATGATGATGGCATTGAGTTCTTCTTTCTGAGAATACCAAAATCGGCCTAAATATCACCTCATTCGGATAAGAAGAAGTGGATTTTTTATTTTGCGCCTACTCATGGATATTGAATCAGGTCAGCTTCACTCATATGGATATGTCGGACTCAACATCAAATGGACATCATTGGCACCCCTTTGAAGCATATAAACACAAGTGACCTAGAAGCTCATTTGGAAATCACAACATCAAGCATCTTCTTCTCTTCTATCTGATTGGATTTGATACATCGAAGAAGAAAGAGATCATATGGAGGTCTGAAATCACATGTTCCAAAGGTTGGTCTGAAATTAGGGTTTTTGGCTGAGTCGTGGGCTTAACACTAACGGATCCAGGCTAGGCATGGGCTAGCTATAGACAAGGTAGAGACTCATATCCTAAAGTCGTGGGCATGTAGTCATATGGTAGTGGCTCTATGTTTTATTGTTGTTGACTATTATCTAAAGGTTCTTGAAGTTTCCTGAAAGTTGAGTCAATTTTTCTCTGATATATTTGACCTATGTGCATAGGTTCATGAAGTTTTTGGGTTATATTATTGTACATATTTTATTGGGCTCATTGTACTCTCTGCTAAACATTTTATGAGAATATAATAGAAGAATATTTTCAAAGGGTATTCCCCGTAGTTGGTTTTTCCCTGGTCTATCACCAAATCTAGTGTCTCTTGTTGATGTGTTGATTGTATCATTTTTCATTACTTTTATTGTTCTATATTAAATTATTGTTGATGAATGGAAAGGCTAATTGTAATTGGAAATATTTCTAAGTGAATTTTGGAATTGGGCTAAAGTAATTGATGTAGCATAGAATAATCTAAAATTAACATGGTATCATATCTAAGGTGAAGGACGAGCCCAAGAGGAGACATGGATTGAAGCAATCATATTTGGAAAGGTTGAAAGAGCCAATCTAGTCAAATCAATATGACAATGACCACCTTCAAGGAGAATGAGAAATTAGGTGATTCATCCAATTTTGCTACATGGAAAACTAGGTTGGAAATCATAGCTCACAACAATGATGTTTTGGAATTCATTCAAGGAAAGGTACCTAAGCCTCCTAAAAATGCATCCACTGCCATGAAAAGTAAGCATAAGTAAGGTGAGAATAAATAAAAGAAAATTATATCTGATGGTTTACAATACAACTTTCTTTCATATGTTGAAAAATTGAAAAGGTCTAAGGACATGTATGATAATATAACATGTATGTATGAGGTCAAAAATTTGATTGAAATCATCACTTTGAAATATCAACTCAAATACACCAAGATGAATAAAGGAGAGTCCATACAATCTTAGATAATGAGGATATCTCGTGTTAGAGATAAATTGATAAGAATTGGAGAAGTTGTACTTGACAGGGAATTGGTGGTTGTGACTTTAAGAGGTCTCCCTCATATTTTGGAAACATTCATCACTACTATTATCAAGACAAATTTCCTTCCTCCATTTGATGATATTGTTGGAAAGATCACCCAAGAAGAGTCCAAGTAATAGGAAGAGGAAGGATTCAAAATCTTGAAGAAGGAGAACCCACTGCATTCATTTCTCATGACAAGAAGAAGAAGAAAGGGAAAGGAGGTCCATCAAATTCAAGAATTCCTCCTCCTCGAAATCAAAATAAAAGGAAAGAATACTTACATATTGAATCTACAATTTTCACATGAAGGTTCATTATGCTCGATATTTCCTTGAGAATAATAATGGACCGCGTTATAATACTAGAAGCAAAAACGACAGATTCATTGATCGAAGGAGGAGATATGATCACAAGAATGATTGTGATGGAAGAAATTATAGAAGGAGAGACGCTCCAAGTGATCATGAAGAATATCTTCATCCACAAAAGAAGTCAAAATTCTCCAGGTATGAAAGTAATGTTGCAAATCAATATGAATATATCCTTATTCCCACTCTTACTAGTTCATCCCCTCTGGATTCATGGGATAGTTGGTTGGCTGATAGTGGGGCCACTCATCACTTCTCTAGTTACAAGGAAGTTCTCTCTAACTTTGTAGAGAGGGATTCAAATTTGAAAATTATTCTTGGAGAAAACTCCACTCATCCCTTCAAAGTCTTTGGATTTTTCAAATTTCATTTGAGTTCTGGGGAATCTATTATATTGCATGATTTAACGTTTGTGCCTGGGTTTTTTTATGGCCTAAATCTACCTCAGGCTGAGAAAGGAAGAATCTAGGGTAACATCAAACCACGCTTAACCTGGTAGCTAGCCCTACCAGATTGGGAGAGGGCTCTCTCCTTGTAAATCTCAGCAAAAATAATCAATGAGGCTTAAGATGACTTGATGTGAAGATTGATTTTAGGCTAGGTATGTGTGAAAATGAATTTGATTGATTTTAAGGGTGTTTTGTTGGCTCGAATGGAAAGGCAGATTTTGGGTCTGGGGAATGAGGCTCAGTTTTTCAGAGATCTCAATGAGGCAAGGCAGGCAATTGATTTGACACTTAAAATTGAAAGAAATGGAGAGCTTTAGATAGGTGAGGAGTTTAAGAGGGCAAGAAACCTTCAGGGATCCTCTTCAAACAGCTGAGAACATAAATAACTAAACAAACCCTAGGTAGAGCACTGCAATTTCAATGAATTCTACCTTTATCCTTGTTCGTTTTAGTTAAGAAGAAATAAGAGAGAAAATGGCATACATAAAACACTAGTAAACTTAAATTTATAGAGAGAAACACACTATCAAAGAAAGATGCTACATGAATCCCATAGAGTGTTGCAAACCCTGGTCTATTCCTTTTCCAAATTGCAGAGATGAATGTACAATGATGCTCGAAGCATTCCCAAGAGTCCAACCATGCTAATGACTGAGAAAACATAAGATATAGGCAAACAAAAACTCATCCTAGCTTCTAGAGGTCAAGATCATGAGTTTATGAGCTGCTCCAACAAAATCTAAACTGAGAACTAGAAAGTAGGCAGTGGAACAACTTGCCTCTAAAAACTAGGAAACTGATTCATTCAGTTGCAAATTACCTTTTGATGGATGAATCTACCCCTATGAGTGAAAATTTAGCAAAATTACATAAAAATCCATCATGTTACATTAAATTACATCATTAGTTTGACAACTAGAAGGAAAAAAGTAAAACTGTGAAAAAACTAGGTGAAAAATAGAGTTTTTGACCAAAAATGAGCAAAATTCCTCCAATGTGTCGCGCCTAATTTCCCTATGCATAACGCCTGTTTGCAGCTGATTTTGGAGGCCTTCCCGGTGTCCAAATTTTCTCCAAGTGGGCTTGTTGGAAATTTCTACCTGTCTACTTTCCATCACAAGTGGAATTTTTGAATTTGGCCTCCATTTTCCCCTCCAAAACTGAGTTCTCCCAAGACTGCTTCCTGTGTGTCAAAAAAGGGGCAGAAAGGTCATTTTTGAGGTGTTTTTGACCTTTTCGGAAGCCCAAAACCTGTCAAAATTTCTTGGCCATTGGTAGGCATGCATATTTTTCCATTAAAAATCCAAAAATGCTGAGTTTTCATCAAAAGAAGGTCTCCATCAAAAGCGAGCGCCAAGTGGCGCGACGCATAGAGTAGAAAAGTTTGTTTTTAAGGTCAAAAATTCAAAATTTACAAAAAGTGTCCCAAATTTTTTGAAATTTGGGTTGAGTGTTCTTCATCAAGTGTTGTGTTGGTCCAAAGAAGCCTCAGCCAATATCTGAAGTTTATCATGCTATTTTCGCCTCCTCGATGCCTTCTTCAACTTGGCCTTCAAATTTTTGATTCTTGCTTTGCAGACATGGTTTCTCGCCCAGTAATGATTAGCCATATGCCTCAACATGTTTTTCTATTTTTTGGCCTTCTCCAATAGCTTTTCCAAATTCATATTTACCCTTTCAAGCCAATTTTCACGATCAGCTTCAATTTCTTGCTCAAGTGATGTCAACTTTGTTTTGCTCCTTTTGGCGGCTTGTCGGTTCTCTCGTATGTTTTGCAGCTCCATAATGGTTTGCTGATCTCTAGCTGCTTGTTTCTTTGCTCAAGGTATTTTATTATCCACTTGTCTCTTTGTAGGTTGAGGGACAAAGCATTAATGTCTGCCTGTTGCTCCCGAATTATCTCTTTAAGCTTTGAGCTTGGTGAGCCCAAATCGGTGTCATCATCCTGAATAAGAATGAAATCTATCTCTTGCCCTCCTAAAGGCCCCTAATCTTGTAATGGCCTCTTTCCCTTGTCCTGTACCTGCTCTGCTAATGGAGGAAATGAGGCCCCTTCCACCCCAGGTGGAGATAATACTCGTTTGGCTACTGCAAACAACCT
This sequence comes from Pinus albicaulis, assembly GCA_034641835.2. Taxonomy (NCBI): domain Eukaryota; kingdom Viridiplantae; phylum Streptophyta; class Pinopsida; order Pinales; family Pinaceae; genus Pinus; species Pinus albicaulis. The sequence continues at coordinate 489,343,335 of CM076580.1, read as the reverse complement.
TGTATTGCCCTTTTGATAGGTGACAAACACCGACACACTAGCTGTCTGTGTCTCATGACCTTCCTGCTAATGTGAAGGTCCACCTGTCTTATGAAAAGCTTCTGGAGATACCTGAGGAGCTATGAAGAACTCATGAGAAATGAAATCCTCCCATGAGATGTCCTGCAAACCAAGCTGATGCATGACCACAATTTTGATGAGTGAAAAATGATATATATTGTTATACTGTTGTTGAGGAGTTTTCCTCTGGACTAAGGTGGTCATCTTCTCAATATTTCAGCATATGAAGTAGGGGAGATTCATCATTCTCACCCAATGCACCGTGCCCACAAACTTGCACAATTTTGCTGCAATTTTTCTTGATTTGTTCAACACGGCCTTCTCTTGCTCAATATTTCTTCTTTGAATGAAAATGAGCTCTTTGAATCATGAAAAATGACTTATATACAAAATACTTTAATTTTCATTTCATAAAACTCACTTTTGTAATGTTTACATTTGACACTTTCTTTTCAAACTCTGTTTTACGCATTTTGCTTCATTTTTCCTCTGATTAACTGAATGACTTGATTTTTGTTTTCCTTGCAGGGGATGGAGTTGCTGAAGCTTGAAAAGGTGGCCATGGTTTCCATTGAAGTTATTTAAAAATGAGAGAACTTGAAAATACATCAAATTTATACATAAAAAGACAAAATACTTTGTTTTTCCTCAAAATAGAGTTTCGAGGAAAAATGCATTTCAGAGCATGCGATTATGAAATTTATTGGTACTGGAACTTTATTCAACCTCCTCATGTGCCTGCTGACCATTATCGGAAAATTATAAGACCTTTTTGATGAAACCATAGACCTAATGGGACTGAAACCCTATAAGTGACTCTTACAAATTTAAACACAAAAAGTGACTGTAGATGATCTTGATGAATGGAAATGGGCCAGCAGGTAAAGGACATGAGGGAAAATGTATAAAAAGCCACTACCGTCAGATGATCCATGCTCCTAATGGAATGAAGCTAACTGAGCGAGACACCTAATATGCAATTCAACAAGAGAATTTGATCACTGACGGAGGGATGAAGATACCGACACTAACAAGTTGAAGAAAAAATTGGTATCAATCTCTGCTCTGGAAGACAAAGGGATGAGGGCTTCCTTCATCAAGGGAAAAGCTCTTACTTGGCCCATTAGATCATATATGATAGATGCATTCACTTTGGGAACAAGATATGAAGGACTCTATAGGGTCAATGGAAGGCCACTATTGGCATTGGTTCATAATACAAATAATCTAAGCGAATTATGGCACTGAAGGTTAGCTCATATTCATTATGATGCACTTCTTAAATTAGAGAAATTGGTCTCCGAGATTCCAAAAGTTCAAGGTAAACATGATTGAGTATGTCCAGGTTGTTCTAGTGGAAATATTACAAGGGGACCATTCCCCTCTAGTGAAAGCAAGACAAATGAGATCCTCTATCTCATTCACTCTGAATTCAGTGTTCGTATGCCCATACACTCTCTT